>PVKU01010492.1:9957-51774 GCA_004027475.1 Anoura caudifer | reverse complement strand
TGGAGGGTTAGCAATAGGGGAGTGGGAAGAGGAGAGAGGGGGACAAGGTACATAGAACAAGTAGCATAGATGGTGGGTAGAGAATAGACAGGGGGAGGGCAAGAATAGTGCGGGAAATGTAGAAGCTAAAGAACTTATGACACATGGGCATGAACTAAAGGGGGGAATGTGGGTGGGAGGGGGTGTGCAGGATGGAGGGGAATGAAGGGGGGAAAATGGGACAACTGTAATAGCATAATCAATAAAATATAATTTAAAAAAGATTTTATTTATTTTTAGAGAGGGGGGAAAGGAAGGAGAAAGAGAGAGAGAGAGAAACACCAATTTGTGGTTGCTTCTCACATGCAACTGGGGACCTGGCCTGCAACCCAGGCATGTGCCCTGACTGGGAATCGAACCTGCGACCCTTTGGTTCAAAGGCTGTCATTTAATACACTGAGCCACACCAGCCAGGGCCTATAGATTGAATTTTTGTGTGTATCACATAGACATGGTAATTTAATGTATGCTACTATTTTAATTAATACTTTTTAAATTACTAATAATGATGGCAAGGAGAAGTTACCATTTAATAGGTACTGACTATTTGTCAGACATTTTAGATTTTATTTAGGTGACTCAGAAGTCCAGTTAAGAAACAGCTAGGTAGCCTAGATTAAGAAAAAAATCTGGAGAACAGATCTGGAGGACAGACAGCTTCCTCTTCTTCTCTGAGATATTCACATACTATGTATTTACATAGATATAATTTTATAAATTTTAAGTTTTTATTCTTCCAAATTTTAGCATATGCTATTTCATGCAAAGTTCCCTGTGGCTGAAATACTGTTTCTGGCTATGGGTAAATTTTTGACTTCTAAATTGAGAAAGATTTAAAACCATTATCTCAAAATTCACACCATCCTCAAGTCTACCAGGTTAAAAAAAGGAAGTGTAGGAATGTTATGACTTGTACTGAGGTCCAAGGGCTTAATTACAAAGCACGTTGTGCAATATACAACTGTTGCCAACCAATCTGTGGTTTTCTGGAGGATGTTATGAACAACTAAAATTGAGGGTATTCAGAAACCCTAATGTGAACTGGTAATTTATCCTGCACTAAAGTTCCTTTAAGACATGGGAACCAGGACTTCTGGCCAAGATGGAGGCATAGGAAGATACACTTTGCCTTTTTGCACAACCAAAAGAAGTACAACAAATTTAAAAACAAAAAATAACCGGAACTGCCAGAAAAATATTACTATATGGAAGTCTGAGAACAAAGGAGTTAAAGAAACATTCATTCAGACTGGTAGGAGGGGCAGAGATGGGCAGCCCTGGCAGAGGGGACATGAGGCAAGGCAGCAGCTGGCTGACTGGGGCAGGCAAGGTGGCTGCTAGTGGGATGGGTTGTCCTACATTTGTGTGCAGATAAACCAGGAGGAACAACTGGGGAGTGAGACAGACCACATAACCCAGGGTTCCAACATGGTGAAAAAAGCCTCAAAACCTCTGACTGCAAAAACCTGTGGGGATTGTGGTGGTAGGAGAAACTCCCAGCCTCACAGGAGAGTGCATTGAAGAGTCCCACAGGGTCCTAGAACATAGGCAAGCCATCCACTCAGGAATGAGCACCAGAAGGGCCCAATTTGCTTGTGGGTAGCAGGGAAAGTGACTGAGAGCTGAGCAAGCTGCATTGTTCCCTCTCTGACCTCTCCCCCATATACAATGTCACAACACAGCAATGTGGGTTGCTCTGCCCTGGCGGGTACCTAAGGCTCTACTCCTTACAGTGTAGCAGCCATGCCGAGACAAAGAAATAGGCCCAATGAAAGAACAGATCAAAGCTCCAAAAATAGAACTAAATGATGAAGAGATAGCCAACCTATCAGATGCAGAGTTCAAAACATTGGTAATCAGGATGCTCAGAGAAATGGTTGAGTATAGTTGCAAAATAGATGAAAAAGTGTAGGCTAGGCAAAGTGAAATAAAGAAAAATATACAGGGAACCAACAGTGATGGGAAGGCAATGGGGACTGAAATCAACAATTTGGAGCAGAAGGAAGAAATAAACATTCAATCAGAACAGCATGAAGAAACAAGAATTCAAAAAAATGAGAGGTTTAGGAACCTCCAGGACAACCTTAAATGTTCCAGCATCCAAATCATAGGGGTGTCAGAAAAAGAAGAGGAAGAGCAAGAAATGGAAAACTTATTTGAAAAATAATGAAGGAGAACTTCCCCAATCTGGCAAAAGAAATAGACTTCCAGGAAGTCCAGGAAGCTCAGAGAGTTCCAAAGAAGTTGGACCCAAGGAAGCACACACCAAAGCACATCATAATTACATTACCCAGGATTAAAGACAAGGAGAGAATCTTAAAAGCAGCAAGACAAAGTGAGAGTTACCTACAAAGGAGTTCTGATAAGGCTATCAGTTGATTTTTCAAAAGAAACCTTGCAGGCAAGAAGGGGCTGGAAAGAAGTATTTGAAGTCATGAAAGGCAAGGACCTACATCCAAGATTACTCTACCCAGCAAAGCTATCATATAGAATGGAAGGGCAGATAAAGTGCTTCCCAGATAAGGTCAAGTTAAAGGAGTTCATCATCACCAAGCCCTATTATATGAAATTTGAAGGGACTTATCTAAGAAAAAGAAGATAAAAATATGAACAGTAAAATGACAACAAACTCACAACTATTAACAATTGAACCCAAACAAAAACAAAAACAAAAACAAAGCAAACACTAGAACAGGAACAAAATCACAGAAATGGAGATCACATGGAGGGTTATCAACAGGGGAGTGGGGAGGGGAGAGGGGGGAAAGGTACAGGGAATAAGAAGCATAAATGGTAGGTACAAAATAGACAGGGGGATGTTAAGAATAGTATAGGAAATGTAGAAGCCAAAGAACTTTTGTATGTATGAGCCATGGACATGAACTAAAGGGGAGGTTGCTGGTAGGTGGGGGGTGTGTGGTGCAGGGTGGAGGGGAATAAAGGGGAAAAAATGGGGCAATTATAATAGCATAATCAATAAAATATATTTTTAAAAATAACATGAGAACCAATTAGACAAGGGGACCAATTTCATTGGCATTTCTTTTTGCTGTCATGGCCTACTTTTTTGAATGTGAGAATTCCAAACCATAGAGCCTAGGAAATTTTAAATCAGCCTCTGACTTGTGATTCTATGATCTTAATTCAGAATCAGGAATTTCCTGTGTCTGCCTTCTGGAGACAATATTGTCACTCAAGTTCTTGGATCCATGATGCTATGCTCTCCTGCCCTCTCATCTCCCTCATCAGCCTGCACCACACCTCTCAAAGAAGACTGTAGGCATGGGGGCCTACATAAGTGGGCTTACTTCCTACTTAGGTCTTTAGAACAATTACCTTCCTCTTAAATATCACACACGCACACACACACACCCCACACAAACAGTTTTTGATCTAATCAATTGCTAGTTTTTTTAACTATGTTCTATTCTAAAACAAAAATGCTAACCATATCTACAGAAATGATTTAAGGAGAATTACTTAAAATTAATAATATTGAAAACACAATGTGATAACTTAAAAATTCTTCATAGAAAAGTTGAAGAGAACTCTGAACGTCTTGCTTTGTGGTACTAAGAGCAATTAACATGGTTTTGAGGATTTAAAGTTTCTTCATAAGACTAGCACAAATTATTCTTCTATCTTATTCTCAATATTGTTTTAAATCATTTGCATCAAGAAACCTTCAAGCCCCAGAATTGTATAAGTGAATGATTGGGTGTGTAAGCAGTGTACACTGATGAAGAAATACATGTGCATATGAGTCCATATATATTTATATTGTATTCGGGCAAACTCAGTGTAATTACAGTCTGTATTGAGACCATATATAAGGAAATTAGCATTTTAATTAACTTCTTTTTTAATTGAATATATTGGGTTGGCATTGGTTCACAAAACCATAAGATTTCAAGTGGACAACCCAACAAATCATCACGTGTACACTGCATTGTGTGCCCATTGCCCCAGCAAAGTTTCTTCTTATCCCCATTCTCTGCCCCTTTGTCCACCTCTACTACCCCTACCCCCCATCCCTCTGGCTATCACCACACTATTGTCTGTTTCCATGTGTTTTATATATATAAATAAATAAATATATATGTGTGTATATATATTTCTTTTGCTTAGTCCTTTCACTGTTTTTTATCTAGCCACCCAAACCCCTCCCCTCTGATAGCTGTCAGTCTGTTTCATATATCCATGACTGTGTTTCTATTTTGTTCACCAGTTTATTTTGTTTATTAGATTCCACGTATAAGTGAGATCATGTGGTATGTGATTTTCTCTGACTGGTTTATTTCACTAAGTATTATAATCTCCAAGTTCATCCATGAGTTGCAGAAAGTAAAATTTCCTTTTTTTTTTTTTTTTTAAAATTAAGGCCAAGTAGTATTCCATTGTGTAAATGTATCACAACATTTTATCCACTTATGTACTAATGGAAACTTGGGCTGTTTCCAGAAATTGGATATTATGAATAATGTTGCAATGAACATAGGGGTGCATATATTCTTTCAAATTAGTGTTTTCAGTTTTCTTTGGATATATTCTCAGAAGTGAGATCTCTGGGTCAAAAGCCATTCCCACAAACAGTGTACTAGGGTTTTGTTTTCTCCATATTCTTGCCAACAGTTGTTGCTTGCTGATTCATTGATGGTAACCATTCTGAACCGTATGAGGTGATATATCACTGTGGCTTTAATTTGCATCCCTCTGATGATTAGTTACATTAAACATTTTTTCATATATCTATTGGCCATCTGCATGTCCTCTTTGGAGAAATGTGTATTCAGGTCCTTCGCCTATTCTTTTTAATTGGGTTGTTTGTCTTCTTGGTGCTGAGTGGTGTAAGTTCTTTATATATTTTGGAAATTAACCCTTTACAGATGAATCACTGGCAAATATATTCTCCCATATAGTGGATTCCCTTCTCATTTTGTTGATAGTTTTCTTTGCTGTGCAAAAACTTTTTAGTTTGATGTAGTCCCATTTGTTTATTTTTTCCTTTGGTTCCCTTTCCCCAAAGAGATATATTGGCAAAACATTGCTACAAGGAACGTCTGAAATTTTACTGCCTATGTTTTATTCTAGGATCTTTATGATTTCGTGACTTACATTTAAGTCTTTTATCCATTTTGAGTTTATTCTTGTGTATGATGTAAGTTGGTGGTATAGTTTCTTTTTTTTTTTGTATGTATCTGTCCAATTTTCACAACACCATTTATTGAAGCAACTGTCTTTACCCCAGTGTATGTTCTTATTTCCTTTGTCAAATGTTAATTGACCATAAAGGCATGGTTTTATTTCTGGGCTCTCTATTTTGTTCCATTGATCTACCATACATTTCGCACTATAAGACGTACCCCCCAAATTTGGGAGGAAAATGGGTTTGCATCTTGTAGTTCAAATGTAGCTTACCTGGCTTGTTGTGGTGGGGGGATGGCAGTGGAGTGGGGTCACAGGTTATTAAATATTTTACCACATGTTTTGCTTCAGAGTTTGTTTTTCCTATTTTCCTCTAAAACCCAGGTGCATCTTATGGTCCAGTGAGTGTTATAGTCCTAAAAATACGGTATATGCCTGTTTTTGTGCCAGTACCAGGCTATTTTGATTACTATGGACTTGTACTATAGTTTGATATCAGGTATTGTGATATCTTCAACTTTATTTATCCTTCTCAAGTTTGCTGAGGCTATTTGCCATCTTTTGTGGTTCCATATAAATTTTTGGAATATTTGTTCTAGATCTGTGAGATATGTTGTTGGTATCTTGATAGGAATTGTGTTGAAACTGCAGATTGCTTTGGTAGTATGGACATCTTAATGATATTAATTTTTCCTATCCATGAACACAGTATATGCTTCCACTTATTTGTATCTTCCTCAGTTTCTTTCTTCATTATCTTATAATTTTTTAAATTTAACCTCCTTGGTTAAATTTATTCCGAGGCACCTTATTTTTTGTTGCACTAGTAAATGGGATTGTTTTCTTTATTTCTGTTCCTGATAATTCATTATTGGTGTATAAAATGCTGCTAATTTCTGAACATTAATTTTGTATCCTGCTAGCTTGCTGAGTTCATTTATTAGACCTAGTAGTTTTTTGGTTGGGTCTTTAGGATTTTCTATATTCAATATCATGTCATCTGAAAATAATGACAGTTTTACTTTCTCCTTTTAAATTTGGGTGTTTTTATTTCTTATTCTTGTCTAATTGCTCTGGCTAGGACTTCCAGTACTATGTTGAGTAAGAGTGGTGAAAGTGAACATCCCTATCTTGTTCCTGATCTTAAAGGAAACACTTGTTTTTGCCCATTTAGTATGATGTTGGCTACAGGTTTGTCATATATGACCTTTATTATGTTGAGGTATGATCCCTTTATTCCCACTTTGCTGAGAGTTTTTATCATAAATAGATGCTGGCTTTATCAAATGCTTTTCTGCATCTATTGATATGATCATGTGCTTTTTATACTTTATTTTGTTTATGTGATGCCTCACCTTTATTGATCTGCAAATGTTGTACCAACCTTGAATTCCCAGAATAAATCCCACTTGATCATGGTATATGATCTTTTTATTATATTGCTGGATCTGATTTGTTAATGATTTGTTGAGCATTTTAGCATCTATGTTCATCAGGAATATTGGCCTATAATTTTCTTTCTTTGCAGTTTTTTAAATCTGGTTTTGGAATTAGGATAATGCTGGTGTCATATAAAGAACTTGGGGGTCTTCCCTCCTCTTGAATATTTTTGGCACAGTTTGAGATGGATAGGTATTAGTTCTTCTTTGAATGTTTGGTAAAATTTGTCTGTGAGGCCATCTGGCCCTAGACGCTTGCTTGCTGGTGGTTTTTTGATTACTGCTTAAATTTCAGTTGTAATTTGTCTATATAGCTTTTCTGAATCTTCCTGATTCAGTTTTGGAAAATTGTATGTTTCTGGGAATGTATCCATGTTGCCCATGTTGCCCAATTTGTTGGCATGTAGTTGCTCATAGTGTTTCCTTTCAATCTTTTGTATTTCTGTGGTGTCAGTTGTTACTTCTCTTTCATTTCTGATTTTATTTATTTGGGTTCTCTCTTTTTTTCCTTAATGACATTTTTTAATTTATTTTTTTATTGTTGTTCAAGTACCATTGTCCATTCCCCACCCCTCTCACAATCTCTGTTTTTCTTGATGAGTCTGGTTAAAGGTTTGTCAAACTTGTTTATCTTTTCAAAGAACAAACTCTTGGTTTTATTGATCTTTTGTATTTTTTTGTCTCTATGTCACTAATTTATGCTCTAATCTTTATTATTTTCTTCCTTCTACTTAATCTGGGCTTTGTTCATTGTTTTTTCTAGTTACTTAAGGTGTAGGGTTACATTGTTTATCTGAGATTTTTCTTACTTCTTGAAGTAGTCCTGTAACACTGTGAACTTCCCTCTCACAACTGCCTTTGCTGTGTCCCATAGATTTTGGGTTGTTGTTGTGTTCATTTTCATTTGGTTCCAGGTAACTTGATTTCTTCCATGATCTCATTGTTAACCTATTCATCATTTATCTAATATATTATTTACCTTCATATGCTTGAATAATTTTCAGTTTTTTATTGTAGTTGATTTCATGTTTTATAATACTGTGCTCAGAGAAGATGCTTGATATGATTTTAACCTTCTTGAGTTTATTAAGGTTTATTTTGTGTCCTGACATGTGGTCAGTCTTTGAGAATGTCCATGTGCACTTGAGAAGAATGCATATTCTTCTGCTTTGGGATGAAATGTTCTGTAAATATCAATTAAATCCATCTGATCCAGGGTGTTATTTAAGGTAGCTTTTGCCTTGTGGATTTTTTTGTCTGTGTGATCTACCCATTGATATCAATGGGGTGTTAAAATCACCAACTATGAATGTGTTGCTGTTTGTCTCTCACTTAATGTCCACTAAGATTTTCTTTATATATGTAGGTGCTCCAATATTGGATGCATACATGTTTACAAGGGTTATAATCTCTTATTGGATCAATCCCTTTAGTATATAATGTAGTACCTTCTTTGTCTCTTGTTAAGGCCTTTGTCTTGAAGTCTATTTTGTCATATACAAGTATTGCTACTCCAGCTATTTTTTTTTTGTTTCTATTTGCATGGAATATTTTTTCATCCTTTTGCTTTTGGTCTTTGTGTATCTTTTGTTTTGAGGTGGATCTCTTGTAGATAGCATATATATATGGGTCACATTTTCTTATCCATTCAGCTGTCTTATGACTTCTGATTGGAATATTTAATCTACTTACATTTAAAGTTATTATTAATAAGTACTTATTTATTGCCATTTCATTCTTTATATGTATATTCTTCTCTCTCTCTCTCTCTCTCTCTCTCTCTTTCTGTGTGTGTATGTATAAATATATACACACACACGCCCCCCCCATCCCCACACACATTTATTATAGTACTGCTTTGGTAGTAATGAACTCATCCTTTTGGGGGGGGGGGCGTGTCTGGGAAGCCTTTTATTTCACCTTCAATTTTAAATGATACCCTTGCTGGATAGAGTAGTCTTGGTTGTAGGTCCTTGCTTTTTATCTTTTTGAATAACTCCATGTCAATCCCTTCTGGCCTGAAGTGTTTCTCTCAAAATATCAGCTGACAACTTTATGGTAGCTCCCTTGTATGTAATGAATTGCTTTTCTTTTGCTGCTTTTAAGATGCTCTTTTTGTCTTTAACCTTTGCCATTTTAGAAATGATGTGTCTTGGGGTGGTTCTTTTTGGGTTTATCTTGATTGGGACTTTCTGTGCTTCCTGAACTTGTGTGACTTTATGTTAACAGGTTAGGGAGTTTTTAGCCATTATTTCTTCAAACAGGTTCTTGTTCCCTTGCTCATTCCCTTCTCCTTCTGGTACCCCTATTGTGTGGATGCTGTTACACTTGGCATCGTCCCTGAGGTCCCTTAGATTGTCCCTATTTTTAAATTCTCTTTTCCTTTTGTTGCTCTACTTTGGTGTTTACTGTTATCTTGTCCTCTAAGTTGCTGATTTGATCCTCTGCTTTATTTAATTTGCTGTTGATTCCTTCTATTGTAGTCTTCATTTCACGTATTGTATGCTTTATTTCTGACTGGTTCTTTCTCATGGTTTCTATGTTCTCTTTAATGGCTATGATTTTTTTTTTTGTTTGTTTAAATTCTCATTGAGATCACTCATTCTTCCCCTAAGGTCCATGAGCAGCCTTATAACCATTGTTTTAAACTCAGTGTATGGTATCTTGGTTGCTTTCATTTCACTTAATTCTTTGTTTGAGGATTTCTCTTGTTCTTTCATTTGGAGGATATTTCTTTGCCTCCGCATTTTGTTTCTGTGTATTAGGTAAGTTCTCTGACTCCCAAACTTGTTATGATGGCTCTAGGATGAAGATGTCTTGTCAGGCTCAGTGGCAGAGTATTCCAGATCACCTGAGCTCAGTGCTCCAGGAGCATGTCTTTGGGTTCCATGCATCCTATTGTTGTTGATTCTTGAATATTGTTGGCCCTTCCATGGGTGAAGTTAACCCTTCCAGCTGGCTGATGATAGGATAAATCTTGATCACCATGTCTGAGTCACTGTGCAAGGGCTTCCCCTTGAGGTGGAGTTGTTTCCAAGAGGGTCTGGTGCCTGCCAGAATCTCCTTTGAGTGTTCTGCTTGTGTGGCTATTTGGATTGAACTTTGGTCTGAAGCTCACCATTGGCTGTGTTGGTTCTGGGCCACTTATGTGAGATTCAGACACAGGTTGATGTCAGACATTGTGTATAATTGGCCTCAGGCTATCTGTTTGGAACTATGATGCTGTTCCCTGTTTGTGGCTGCTTCTACTGGGCCTGAGTATGTGTGGGAGGGGCTAATTTGTGTACAAAGTTGGCTTCCTCCAGCTTAGAGGTGGAGGCACACCTATAAACGGATTATGGCTCCCTGAGTTTCATTTCCACCTGTCAGCTATTTCCTCTCCCGCTGAGGTTGCTTGGTCTTCTTCCAGCACCTTCCAAAGAAAGACTGTAGAGTGGACCCAGGCTGGGTGTGATCCACAGATGCTTCCATAGGTCACAAACTCAGTAGCAAGGAGAGATAGAGATTGAGAGGATGGGTTTTATGGGTCCCCTACTTGGAGGGATCACATGGTAAGTCACTCAATGAGAGGAAAGTAGCCCCTACTCTAGAACTAAACTGCTCAGTCTCTGCCAGAATCTCCAATTCTAGTTCCCCCAGGAGGAGCATGCTGCAGGTTCAGGTTGGGTGCAGCCAGCTGTCCCCTCAGCAGGAGCAAGCTCAGCTGGGTGGGGCCACCAAGCTCATCAGGACAGGTCAAAAGAGTCTCCTATTGCAGGTGGCACTGGCTGAGCCTAGTCCCAGACAATAACCTCTGAGAAACACACATTCTCAATGTCACAGCTCAGAGGAGTACTCTCTTCCCCCAGTAGAACCGAGCTCAGCAGGGTGGGTTATCTGGGACTTGGAAGGGCAGATCCAAAGTCTCCCATTGGGAGTGGTGCCCACAAGACTGTAGGTTGGGGGTGGGCACTTCTTTCCCTTCCTAGGGTAGCAAGGGGTAAGCTTGCAGGGGAGAACAAGTGGCCCTCCTCACTGTGATGTAGCCACACAACCTGGCACCTACTTGTTTCCTGTCTGGTTCCCAAACAAAAGCCTTTCCAGGAGACATGATCTGAAAGTACAGCTCTGCGCACCATTTTGATCCCTTTGCATCACTGAACCCAGGAGGATAGGGATGGCCAAGTGATTTAATTAGCGTGTTTTTAGGGGAGTAAAGGCTGTGTGCTCAAGGAAGACCAGTCTCCTTTCCAAAGCCACACAGTTTAATCACTGTCTGTGTCTTCACCAAGAGCCTCCCCCCAAAAAGAGTACCCTAAAGGTCACTGCTGGGTGCAGATGGCAAACCCCTCCACAGGACCTGCGCACAGCAGAGTGGCATCAGCAGCAGTCGGGAGACCAGAAAGTGCACTCCTCAGGCTGGTGCTGTAACAGTAGGAGTGCTTGACCCTGAGAAGATGGGATCTGGCTCTCTGCCAGACTCCCTTCTCCCCCAGGCAGACTGAATCCCCAGTGATTTTCACCACAAGGTACCATGTGGACTCATTTTCCCATCTTTGTTGCTCTGGGTGGAGGATGTCCTGGTGGAGTTGAGACCCCATGCTCCTGGTGGGAGAGAGTGTTGCAGTTGAGATATCCCTTCAGCTTCTCAGCCACTGCACATGGGTGGAGGGGCCAGCCCTTTCTGTGTATTCGCCCTTCTTACCAATCTCTATGTGGCTTCTTCTATAAACCTTGGTTCTAATATTCCGTTTCAGCTAGCCTTAAGTTGGTTATTCAGGTTGATTGCTCTACAATTTTTCTGTAAATCTGGTTTGGCATCGTGAGCAGGTGAGTGCAACTTCCAGCTAATTGGCAGCCATCTTGGAATCTGTCTCCCAATTCATTTTTTTATCTTCAAATGAATGACATTCCTCACCTATAGCTTTGATCTAATTTAAAATTCAATACCTTCCCCGAATGCTTTTGATTGGTTTCCAAGTATTTGTTCAGTTTGGGCACTTTCATGGGAGTTGTATCTCTGAATGACCTCAGAAGCCCTTTGAACACCCCCATCTTATAGCTAAGGAGGTATGAGCTGTCTGAGACTTTGCACTGCTATAACGAACTTATGAATAACAGAAATTTATTTCTCACAGTTCTGGAGCCTGGAAGTCCAGGATCAAGACACCATGATTCAGTGTCTGGCGAGAGCTCACCTCCTGGTTTGTAGATGGCTGTTTCTCAGTGTCTTTATATGGGGGAAGGAGCAAGGGAGCTCTCTGGAGTCTGAATTTTAAGGGCAGTAATCCCATCTACAAGGACCCCACCCTTGTAAACTAAGCACCTCTTAAAGGCCAAATGGCCAAATGCCATCACATTAGGCATGAAGATTTAATATATGAACTGAGGAACACAAACATTCAGCCTATAGCAGAACCTTGAGGAATCATGTAATGGACCTAAGATACACACTTTTACTATCTTTAGACCTGAGACTTGGAACTTGAACTCAAATCCAGTGCTTTTGCCAAAGCTCTACACATCTAAGGGTAGAGAAGCCCTGGAAGTGAACAAATCTTGTGTAGAATTAATAAAATAATTCACTTAGAAATAGCTTCCATTTTCCTTTGGGCAAGTTACATAAGCCACCAGGAAAAAATAATTTGTGCCAAAGTGGAACAACCAACCTATTTGTTGTGGGAATGAATTCCCAATGTTTTAATACTATCTCTACACTAACTGCCAACAGAAGGCAGTGTGCCCAAGATGACTTTCCTTTTCCATGGGCTATTAGAGTAACCATGAAAAAAGTGTTTACCACATCTTTGTACAGTGCAAGCTGTTGTGGTAGAAGAAATCATCACTTATTTTGTATCTGGGTGTTTTATTCTCATGATTCAAACAGTACCATTGCATAAGAAAGTTGTAGGCATATTAAATGAAAGATTCATGGCATAGCACTATTTTCTTTCTTTCTACCTGGAGAGAAAGAAAGAAACATCTTTGTAAATTGAAAGGGCCCCAGTGGGTGGGTTTGAGGGCCAGTGTAGTGTGAGGGTGAAGAATATGCTTTAGAGCTGGAAAGCCTGGATTAAATCCTACCTCTGTCATCTTCCAGCTGTGTGGCCCAGAGAAGTGTATTTTTAAAAAAATGTTCTGTGCTTCAATTTCATTATACTTGAAAATTGAGAACTAATTAGCTTTGGTACCTCTTACAATATTTAAAATGAGATAACATCTCTAAGGCAATCTACTGGAAATGTAGATTGTATTTTCAAAGGTTTAATGTCATTGTAGCCAGGGGCTGATTGTAGTCAGAGAAATTTCCTAAACACTTGGCAGTTTTTGCTTAGTGTCACTGAACATATTTGGAAATGTGAATTTCAAATTGTTTCCTCTTAAAACAATAGTATAGCAATTAGTACTGACAACAGAATTAGTGAATCCCAGAAGAAAAAAATCACTGTATCTCCAGGCCCTAAGTTACAATAAATATTTAAGTTAATGAATCAACCAAGCAAATTGATACATTAATAAATGTCTGCATGGCTTATCAAAGTATGTTGTTCTATTATATTTCAGGAGAGGACAGTGGTCTGTCTTTTGGAATATGTGAAAGTATTATTAGATTCTTTCCTTCCTGGACAAAAAAATAAGATGTGTGAAAACAGAGTTAGGAGCTGAAGGATCAAATCTCTAGTGCTGGCCTTGGTGGTGGTGGTGGGTGAGGGGTGCTGATTGATCCTGTCATTCGTAAACAGCGTATGCTCCACAAACGGGTTTCTAAACCATGAAGACTCAGGAGCTAGCCGTAGTAAATGAGATGATTTTAGTAGTAGACAGAAGAGTATTTTTATAGTAATGGCAATACGTTAGTAGGTATTTGAAAAGTTCAACCAGCTTATCATATAGATCCAGCCTCTACTCCCATGTCAGATAACAGCTTCCAGACTTGGGGGGAACGCTGCTGCTGCCTCTGTGGCGTTAGTCATGGTGGGACTGTCAATCAAAATGCTTCTTCCCTTGCTGGCCCAGGTGTCAGGCAAATGGCTGCTCTGTTTTCCAACACCCCGCAAAAGTGATTCAAAGCACTGGGTTCAGAGAGCCCTGTCGCTGCGTGCTGATTCCTGCTCCCTGAATTCCAGGGGCGTTCCTAGCTGCTCTTCCCCAACACCTGCCTCCTTAAGTTGTCCTTCCATCCTGAGATGTATCCTGTATCCTTCCAATATTCTCTCTTTTACTTTCTAATTCTATATAACTAGAGTAAGTTTTTGCTGATAATATTTAAAAATTCTGTTTCACTTTGGCTGTCATGGATATCATTGCTTCATAAAAATTAGTATTTTAACATAAAACATGAGTTATTTTAAAGACAGAATATAAATAAATAATTGTACAAGTCATGTGCAGCTATAACAGAAGTTTTGAGGGTGGGCAAATTAAAGGATGGGGAATATTATTACAAATATTGACATTAGGAATGAGCTTCCTGGGTAGATTTAGAAATTAAAATAGGTATTTTGAAAAGCCATTAAGAGGATCCCAGATTATATATTGGAATGATCCTGTTGATAAGAAAAAATATGGACATGGAACAAATAATGCATTAATTAATAAATTATTAATAATTTTCAAGGTCAAGAACAGATACACTTTGCAAAGAAATTTGTATTATTTCCTTGGTCAACATCAGGCTTTTAAAATATTAAAAAAAAAAAACACTTAGAGTGCATTGCATTTGCTAATTTGAGGTATGACCCTGGCCGATTATAGAGAATTTGCCTAGTGAAGAAGTTCTTCCATAAGAGAGAACAAGCACACTAAGAATTCCACCTCTCACTTCAGAATTTTTATATGTGTAAAATTAAGCAGGTTTTTCCTTAATTTGACTTTGGATTTACTAAAAATCAGCTTTTAGGAGGCACTGGAATGAAACAGGGTGAACTGACTTCTTTCTCAGTCAGCACGATGTTCAAACCACGAGCCACTGGACCCCACATGCAATGGGCAGTTGAGATGGCTGCTCTCTCTGGAATGTCACAGGTGCACCCTTGGGTGAGATGCCTCCCTAAAGGACCAGGATTCTCAAACATATACAGAAATTTCACCTGTTCTTAAAAACGAGCAAACAAGAAGACTTCAGGGACTTAACGGTGGAGGAAGTGTTCCGCCTTGTCGTCTGAATTTGAAAATGGACTTTGTGACCACAGTGCTGTGTCTTGGAAAGTGTCCAATGCTCTCCTCATGCGGAAAATTGTATGGCATATTCCAAATTTTAAAATTTCCTTACAACCCACTTGTGCTTAAAAACAAAACAGTGAGTTAATCAGCAAAACAAAACAAAACAAAAACAAAAAGCCCCAGAAAAATACTTCAAGTGCTTACATCAGAGATTTTGGTTTTCTTTTGACATTACTTACCCTCATTAGTAATGCACTTAAAGGATAAGTCTCCACTGACTGTGCGAAGAATCAGTGCTGCAGGCGTGTGTGCGTGTGAACCAGAGCCAGGCGTCTGAGACTGCGTATTTCCTGTCAGGACTGATGGTGATTTCAGTCCTGCTTCTTCTGGACACAATGTTATAAATGCCACAAGATTCTTTGTGTCCCAATTCCAAAGAGCAAGTTATGATGCCTTTGCATGTCCCTCTCGCTTGAGGTTCTCTGAGTTCTGGTTTGGGATGGAAACACCTGGAGATTCAAGATTTCTATCCCACCAAATTTACTTTCATCAGATGCTTGTATTTTTCTTTCAAAAACTGTAAGTTTGAAATTTTGGGATGAAGGGTAGGCTAAGTAAAGATTTTGACACCTGAAAATGTTTTCAGCAATTATGTTTTCCCAGAATTCACTCTCAGGGAAATACTGATAGGAAATGCAAATTGCTTATAATCTCCCAAACAACCTGCTCTTAGGAGAGAAAGGGTCAGGGAGTGGAGACTTCCCTCTGAAATGACGTTAACACCAAGCAATGGACTGTGTTTCCAATATGACCTTTATTGAGCAAGTACTGCTGTAACGTTTAATATCAATCAACGAAAGGTTGCAAACTGTGCATGTCAACAAGGTTCTCCCATGAAAGAAAGTCCATTTTAAATGCACCAGTGAGGTAAACATAATTATTCATATATAGCTTTCTTAAGGCTAAGAGTTCTGTGTTTCACTTATTTTTGGCTCAGTTGGTTCTTTGCATAATACATCTCAAGACATCCCCTCTCCAAGTGCCCACCTTCCAGCAGTTTAGGAAATTGGCCAATTCCCCAGGTACATACAATATCATGCATTTGAACCCCCCAAAGACGGAGGAGGGAGCATCCTGAGCTTGCATGCAGTTCCCTCATATTGCACAAAGTAAAATACAATGTCTGGAGCCCCCATGGGAGAACCTGTTCTATTTTGAAGCTGTCAATTACATGCATTTTAGAATTGTCATGTGGCTTAACCTTTTGCAATGGACTCAAATTATTAGTCACTCTGGGAAACTTCCTTCACTATGGCATGTGAAGTGACTTTCTCTACCTTTTTAGTAGACACTAGTTTCTCCTCAAAGGTCTCCTCATGCTCTTCAACCTTCTGAGTGACGGTGACAGATTTAGTGATGTATTTGGTAGCACCATCTTCCCCATCAGTGGTGATTTTTTCTATCTTTTTGGTCACCACCACTTTTCCCTCACTTTTGTCACCCCCCTTCTTTTCATCTGCTGGACTCAGGTCCAGCCCATTGGTGACAATGCCTTTCTCCTCTTCTCCCCCACTGCCTTTCTCTTTCGTCTCCTGCTCTTCCTCCTCCTTGCCTTCCACCTCCCCATTGATGGCTATGTCTTCCTTTGTGGATTCCTTTGAACCGCGATCACTGCCTTCCTCTTCACTCCCTCCCTCCTCTTCTGCTTTCCCCTTTTCCCGCTGCTCAGGCTTCCCCTCCTCTTTGGCACCTTTCTCCACGCTCACCTTTATGGATTTGGTGATGGTCACCACCTCCTGCATTACTTCCTCCTTCACAGGGGATGCCACTTTCTTCTTCTCTAGCTCCTCTTTTGGCTTCTCCTCCTTCTTCTCTACCTTCTCCTCCTTGGGAGCTTCCTTTGCTGCTTCTTTCTTTCCTTCCTCCACTTTCACTTCTTCCTCTTTCTGTTCACCTTTCCCAGCTACAGCTGCTGCTTTGGGCTTCAGCTCCTCCACTGGCGATTTCGGCATGGGGGACTTGGCCTTGTCCGGCTTTTCCACTTTGGCTTCTGCTACCAGCTCCGCCTTGGTGACCACTTCTTCCCTCTTTTCCTCAGTTTTCTTCTCTCCCTTAGCTTCAACTTCCTCTCCTTCACCTTCCGCCTCTGTCTCCCCTTCTTCTTCCTGCTCACCTTCCTCTTTTTCACTAGAACCTTCCTTCTCAGATCCCCCTTCTTCAGCTTGGTCTGATTTGGCACCCTCATCTTCCTCCTCCTCCTCTTCTTCCTCCTTGTCTTCTTCTTCCTCTCCTTTCAGCTCCAGTGCCGTAGCTTTCACTGGAGACTTTTTGGTTGCTACCACTTCTTCAGCTTCTTGTTCCTCTTTCTTTTCTTCTGCCTCTTCCTTCTTTTCTTTCATGGAAACTGCCAGTTCCTCTGCAATAGCTGTCAGGGCCTCTTCCATTTCTGACTTCTCATCTTCCACCTTGGTTTCCTCTATGATCTCCTCGACAAATTTGTGTTGCACCTTTAGCTTGGGAGCCTCCACCTTGGTTTTCTGAATCTTGCTGGATATTGTGATGGAGGGCTGTCGGTGTGTGTACAGTGGTCCAGTGAGGCTTCCTGAAAATGTGCTGAATCTAGTCTCTTCACCTTCCAGGAGTTTTCTAAGGAAATAATCAAAGACAAGACATAATTAAAATCTTACTGGGCCATCTGAGCTTCATGATGTAACGGGAAATGTAGTAGATACCTTTGAATAAGTAGAATCACATAAATAAAGGATTCCATCCAGTCGGTGCAATCTCTGCCATCATTTCGGTGGCATATTGTGTTATATCCAGTGACAGACACTCATGACCACTAGCCAATCACTTGCTGCAGTAGCTAACCACACCCAATGACCCACTAATCAGATCCAGCCACCAAGTCCCCATGCTGCATTAGTCCATTTGGCGCAACTTGAAAAGCTCCCTAGTGGTAAAAAAAACCTTAGTGATCTTCCTGAGCATCAGAACTTTCAGGATGTATATACTAAATTTCTTTTAGCAAATAAAATGCTCAAAAAATGTACAAAACTATTTAGCATATATCAGAACTCAGGCTATGTATTTAAACCTACAGCTACACCTATACAATAGCTAGGTGCTAATATGGGTGTATCAAGTTATAAACTGATCTGCAAATTTAACTATAAAGTGTTTTTCAATAGAATTACTCAGCTTCCCCCCTCAAGAAGCTAACTCTGTGAGTTTACTTTATTCTTATACTATTATAATGACCTTACTGGTAATAGAAAAACTGTTTAGTCAATGATTTCCTCCTGTGAACTTAGTCAACAGCCAGACGACATCACTTAGTAGGATCTATAATCTCTTCTCTCTGTCTCTGGCTGTATAGCTATATCTATAGATGTAAATCTATTTTATATTAGGATTTATATCTATATATTTATATCTCTAGATCTAGATGTATGTAGATATATATCATACATGACCTATATATCTAGACATATAATCTATATTATGCAGTCTACAATAGAATACATCTAAATTATCTATATAGCTATAAGAATATATATTCTAATATATCGAACTATATCTATTCTCAGCCAGATGATGGCAATAGTAAGCTGTGACAGAGAAACGGAGGAATGGAACGTCTTGGTGTTTGTCCTTGACATCGTAACGTTGAAAACCTGAAACCTCTAGATGAAATATTAAATACTAAAGCTCCATTTTTGCTTCAAACACTTGGAAAACACTTTTGACTAAAATAAAAAGCTTAAGCATAACACTGAAATTAATCTGTGCTTCCTTGCCCCATGTAATTCAAAACAATTTCAACTGATGCTTACTCTTTTAAAGCTGTATAAAAAGTGATAAAACGACATTTGCAATTCTTTATTATAATATCTTTTTAATTAGGAAGGGAAAACAGGCACTGATTTAAGACTTCTGAAACCTGCTTGCTTTGCTGAAGTGATGAAGGTTCTCTCAAGTCAGCCTCCGCAGTGCGGTATTTCCCTCACGTCCGCAGTGAACACCGTACCTGTACGCAGCGATCTCAATATCCAGAGCCATCTTGACGTTGAGGAGATCCTGGTATTCCCGCAAATGACGAGCCATTTCCCACTTTGTGCCTCTAAGTTCATTTTCCAACTGTTGGATGGTGTCCTGAAACAGACACCAAATGTCTCCATTGACTCACCCCTCCAAACCGCAACTTTTTTCTCAAACCACTTGCTACCCCTCCCCACCTCCCCTCCGCGACTCCTAGCTCCGTACGTAACCCTCTCGGATATTGTTCCCAGACCCTCTTCTCCCGTTAACAAAATCTATGGGAGTCTCAAAGAAACAAACAAATAGGATCAATATAACACTTCCTGGGCACCTCACTCATTAAGCCCAGTGGATTTAGAATAAATCTCGAGAGGAAAAAAAGATGCACGGGACACCCCACGCCTGACCTGGCCCTTCCCATCGGAGCTCTTTGGGCCGAAGCTAGTTTTGAGAGTCCTGATCACCGCTGGAAAAGGAGAGAATACATGCGTTTCTGCAGAAGCTATCTTAAAGTTGCTACTTTGTCAATTACAAATGTATTCCTCCTATTTTAAATATGCAAGCGCTCAAAAACTAGAACTCCCGAGGACAAAAACCACGTTTTTTAAAAAAGGCCAGGGCTTTTAGAAGCTGGCGATGGTGGGTGGGGGAAGAGTGTGGAAGTGACCGGTAGAGGCGAACACGCAGTGCGCTTCTAACCTGGGTGTGCGTCCGCGCGCACTGGCCAGCGGCCACCAGAGAGCGCGGCGGAGAGCGCGCTGGGGCGCGTGCCTTATTGTCGGGGGCGCGCGGCGCTGGCGCTGGCGCAGGGCTGGCGGCGCAGCCGCGGTTCCTACCTGGTAGCTGCTGAGGTCGTGGTTGTGGCGTTCCTCGATGTCGCTGAGCTGCCGCTCCAGGGACTCCTTGGTACCGCGCACAGACTCGAGCTCGATGCTCTTGGACTGCAGCTGGCGCCGGTACTCGGCAATCTCTTCCTTGGCGGAGCGGATAGCCTCCTTGTTCTGCTCGGCTGCCTCGGTGAGCTTGGCGTAGCGGCACTTAAACCACTCTTCTGCCTGATGCATGTTCTGGTCCGAGTGGCTCTCGAGCTGGGAGCGGATCTCCTTCAGCGCCGACGAGATGTCTGTCTTCAGGTAGTCTTTGCGCTCCACTGTGATGTGCGACGCCTGGATCTGGGCCAGCAGGTCGGCCACCTCTTCCTCGTGATTGCTCCGTAGAAAGGCCACTTCATCCTGCAGCGACTGCACTTTCTTGTCCAGCTCCACCTTCACCAGCGACGACTCCTCAATGTCTTTGCGCAGCGCTCGGATGGCCGCCTCGGTGTCGTCGCGCAGCCGTGCCTCCTCTTCGAAGCGCTCCTTGAGCCGGTGGATGTCTTCCTCCAGGTGGTCAGAGTCCAGTTGTACCTGAGCCTTCTCGTGATTCACCATCTCGAGTGTGGCGCGAAGCTCACGGATCTCCTGGTCGTACGCGTCGCCCAGCTGGGCGTGAGAGGCCTGCTTCTGCCGCAGCGCCTGGATCTCTGCCTCGATTTCCTTGTTCTGCTGCTCCAGGTAGTGCACCTTCTCGATGTAGCCCGCGAAGCGGTCGTTCAGCCCCTGCAGCTGCTCCTTCTCGTTGGAGCGGGACAGCTTGTAGTCGCCGCCGGCTGCGGAGACGCCGTTGAGCAGGGACGAGGATTGGCTGAAGTCAAGGCTGCTCTCGGCGGAGCTGAGCATGGCTGAGCTGTAAGTGAGACGCGGGCCGAGCGCGCTGCGCTTGTAGGAGGAGGACACGGTGCTGGGCGAGCCGCGGGACCACGACTGTGAGCGGAAGCCGCTGGACGGGGAGCCGCTAACGCGGCTGAAGCTGGAGCGGGTTTCGGTCACCCGCCGGTAGGCGGACGGGTTGCCCAGCGAGTCCAATGTGTAGCTCATCTTGGAGGCCTCGGGGTGTGTGGCTGTCACAGCGTTCTGCCGGTCTCGCCGCTGCCCATTTATAGCCGCGGCTGCGGGTCCCGGGCTAGGGCCCCGCCCCGTGGAGGCGGCGGCCGAGGAGGCGGGGATTGCGGGCTCCGGACCCCGGGATGCGGGGGAAGGGTGTAAAGACAGCCCAGCAGTGATTCAGCGCCTGCTCCACGTGGGCCCACGCCGCATCGGACCCCGGCCCTGGCTGCCTTGTCCCTGGCCCCCGCCCCCGGTTCTCCTTCAGTGGTTTCCTAGACCGCTTGTTCCCCCTCTAACCCCTCTTTCCGTTTCTCTTCACCTTCAGATTGCGTTTTTCACCCTCGGTGCCAGTATTCACACAACGCCCTTTCTTTGTCTTTTCATTCTTCCGCCGTTCGGGCAGTGTTTCTCCCCACCCCCTGGCCACCTTGCTTTTTTCTTAGCTCTCTGCACTCTTATCCCCACGACTTTCTCTTTTATTGTCTTTTCTCCATTACTTTTTCTCTCCCCATTTTCTATGCTTAATCACTTCTCCCTCTTTGTGGTATTTCTTCGCCCCCCCACTGAAAGCCCTCTTTAGTCCCTCTCTCGGTGCCTTTCTCTGAGCCCCTGCCTCCTGACCTTTTTTGCCATCCGTTCCTTCTTTACGTCTCCTTTCTCCCCTCCCCCACCGTCCCTCCTCCCCCATTTTCATCTCCCCTTGCTTCCTCCCTCCTCTTCCCCCATTCTTCCTCTTAAAGCAGACCAAGATGAGAGAGTTGGGACTAGAAGAAAAAAAAAAGACCCCGAGGAGCAATCGGCCTGAAATCTTCGGGAAGGGGACAAAAAGGATGGATGGGCCGGGGTAGTTATTTATGTTAGAAACTGTGTTCTGCTTATCGTTTGGGGGACGTCCGCAGCAGCTTCCACGGGGGGCAGAAGGTAAGGCGCTGGAGAGCGCGCTGGTGCTGTCAGCACCAAGGACAGCGCCCAGACCCGCGAGCCTAAGGACTCTGCCTCCCTGGGGGCTCGCGCCCCGCATTGCCTGTCAGGTTGGCGGTGTGGGGCTTTCCTACATCCACTTTTCCCTGACCAAGTTAAAACTTGTTTGTAGTGACTTTGTTTGCAGGAGCCAAGCTGGAAACCCACGCTAAGATTTCTCTGCAATGCAGGGTTGGCACCATGAACAGATTGCAGATTTTGAAAACCACTAAACATTCACTAAAGTTAAGTAACAGAAATAATATATTTGTAGCCGGTTTGAGTTTGCTAACATATTATGGATGCACGAAATCAAGAGATGCACATCCTGAAATTTGAAGGTCAAATGTTCCATGGGAGGGGAACTTGAAATCTGTTGAGACAAAAAGTCCAGCAGAATATAGTTTGCAAGTTTGAGCACAAACAATTGCCTTACGATCTTTCTCTTCAGCACTCCCTGTGGGTAACCGCGACGATTGAAAAGCATCTGAATTAATTTAAAAGTTGCCAGTCAGATTCACCATAGCCTTGAATAAAACCAGATATTTTTCTACATTTAAAATGTAATGCATTTCCTCATTTATATTTAAATTTGGAATAGATTTGCAATGTTTTTAAGCATGTTTATTTAAACAAGGAGTCTACTCTCACTTCCTGATGCCTGGTGCACTGCTGTTAAAATGTTTTTTGGGGAAATTTAGGGTGACAAAGTTTAGAATACCACAAAACTAAGTGAAGAGCAGTATGCGGGACTTAATGACCATGTTTGCTGGGGCCACAGGCACATGTGATGGCATGTGAAATACTGCGGCTGAGGAGAAACCACTGTCTATGAAAAGTAGAGACTTGGCCTGAGTGTTTTCTTTCATGCATATTTTCTCTAGTCCTGGTTTTGTTAAATGGTTAGAGCATGCCAATCAGTCAGTAATCAGAAAAGGCCTGGGTTTCTAGAGGTTTTTATTTTTAAATTTTATTCTTATAAGATCTCTTGGGCTCCTTGAATTTTAAAGTAGCTAGGGTTAATTTAGGGAGTTACTTTTGGTCCATGAATGTCAAACTGCAGTATTGCAGGTTGTGTGTGGGAAGGCTGTTCTAGTTTGCTGAGTGATGGATTGATTGGTTATCTTACAGGCAAAGAGAGCCCATGTCTCCAGCTGTTGGGAGAGACAGATAACAGAGGGAGGGGCTGACCTATGAATATTGTAAAAACAGGATTTTCTGGTTTCAGATGAATAAATAAAAGAAAAGAGAAAGGAATGCCCTGCCCTTTTGTGAAGCACTACCAATCTCCAGGTCAAACTATGAGAAACATGTCACCAGATAAGACTGAATGCTACTTCTGAAGTAATTATTCTTTAGTTACTTATTAGTTTCCACTTTTATTTAAAAAAATATAGAAGCCTGTGGCAATTTCATATTGCATATCCTCAGTAAACACTTCCTGTAGTGAGAGCAAATGGTTAATGGGCAGACGGTGGCTGCTCCGTTTTTCTGGTCTGTGAAACTGAGATGAGTCTGCAGAGAGGCATTTACAAGAAAACACATGTCTAACTTCACAATTAGCTTGTTTTGCCTTGTATCTTAACTAGCTCAGAAATTGTTAGGCTTCCAACCAGTTACAGAAGGAGGAAAGCATTGCGTACGAACAAAATAATGGCCAATTACTCAAGCTCAATTCAGAGAGTGTCTAGACTCTGTAACTTGAAATTGTAACTTCAGTGGCACATGCAGCACTGCTCGGTCTGACCACAGCAGTTAATACAAAGTCGTAACACTCACCTCATTAAGGAAAGAAGTTCCTGTGGCTTAAAAAATGATTGATCCAGTTTCACATGCAGCAAAATGTTTCATTTTGTATTGGGTTTTCACTTTAATCATTATTTTTGAAGGTGACTTGAAGGTTATGCTCATCAGTGAGTGCAGTATAAAAACTTTTAAAAATCTGTAACATTTGTTTTCCCTCTTTGCCTCATATTTTTGAAGAACACTTATCATGCTAATATTTTTCATAGAAAGAAATGTAAGGCTTTGCATTTTTTTACCCTAATGACAATAAGGCTACGGAATCTTCAGAAAGTATGAACAAGAAAGAGAAAAAAGCATAAGGATTGAACTGAATTTTCAACACTGTTGAGTTTGACTCTGATACTATTAGAATTTATTTTAAATAGGTAAGTTACACATGTGATTTAGTTGAAAATTTAAAATTTACACATTTTTATTATAAGTTACGGTGTGTTTTAAATCTCTTTAGAAGGAAATCCCTTTAGAGCACAGTGTGTCTTCCCTCAGTAGATAAAGTGCAGACGTTAACTGTGTAGTTAAGGGATAGCTAATGTGAGGTCTTAGCTGATGACAATGGGGAAGACCCTTTGCACAAGGGGCTTGTTCATATTTGTCATACTCATAAGACATTTATTGGGTCAAATAATAAGGTGAGAAAAATAAGGAGTTGGGCATTTTCTTCCTTCTTGCCATATTTCTTTACCTTTCAGATAATATATTTTCTGATGCAGAACAATTTGAGGATGGGATGTGGGAACCAAGCAGCAAGCAAGAGGCTCTGGAAGGAAGACACCACCGTCACATTGGTGGGTTGGGCCTAAGATTAGACAGTCTGTGCCTTCTCCCAGCCTGCTATGATGTCTTACCCCTGAGCCTTTTGCCTAGGATCTGAGGTTAGAACTCAGGAGGAATGATTATTCATACACCATCTTTTGCTAATCAGTGAAGGGGTTGCTGATGTAGGGAGCCAGGGAGGGAACAAAAGGAAAATGAAAACTATAACACTTATTTCTACTTGATCCTGGGGATGTCAAACTTTAAGAGCAGCTTTGACTTTTGTTCTTTTTGATTTCAGATGTTGAGAGCAAAATAAACACATCGTCAGAATGGAAAGGCTGATGTCAGGAAAATTGGGACGTATGTGTCCTTATCATCTTTAGTTAAACCATGTCCATCTGAACCGGTGCTCTTTTGCTAGCATTAAACAGTGAAATGGTGTTTGTTTCCCTTGCCAGGGTTTTTGTTCATTGAATATTGCCTTATATTTTGTCAATGACTGTTTTTATGAAAAGTTAATTGAAGTATTTAAAAATTCGGAAACATTTCATATCTTATATTGTTCCAAATATAAGCTTAGTCAGTTTTGAAATTCTATATCTGGAAATTTTATGTTTTAGGAGGAAAGATTTAGCTTTCTGCTTTAACATAGCTTGATTTATTTTTACTTTATTTATTTATTTTTTTTGCTGTGTAATGCCTTCACCTCACCACCTGGAATCAGTTCTGTCAAAGACAGAGGAGGAGGAGTTACACCGTTGTTTTTTTTTTTTTTTTTTTTTTTTTTTTTTTTTAAGTATATCAGCTAGCTTTCCTAAAAGTGATTCTAAAAATAAAATTCAGTAGGTGCATAATAAAACAGTTCTGCTGTGTTAATTTTCAGCATGATTTTAACTGGACACGTTGGCTTTCTCTGTAACGGGGCAGACCCTGATGATGTGCACTTGAATTTCTAAAACCCTGCATTGCTCATAACTTTGCAGCAGCGCGGCCATAGAGTATTTATAGCACATTTCATCCCAAGCTCACCACAGCCTGACTTAGCAAGGGACATAATTATTTTATCAGAAACTCTTAATTAAAATGAGCTTTGTAAAACTAGAGCAGATCAATGATCTATTATCTTTGGACGATATTTCGGAAGAAAGTTAAACCCAGGGACAGAAAACAAAGTCAGGAAAAAGCCCCACCTAATAATTAAGTCTCATTGTGCCAGGACTGTATTCTTCCTTCATAATCCCAGTGGTTCTGAAAAGCTCACTCAGAACCCTCTGAAAATGGGCTCACTTCCAGAACTACTTCTTTTTACTTCGATGGCCATGAGCATCATATAATTTAGAACATTTTCAGACACCTATTTTTTAAAACTAACACTTACTTAGTGTAGAAATTTACAAAATGCAGGGAGACAATAAGTATTTTCTTCTAGATTTCCCCCTATAATTTAAATACAGATGGGCCTTTCTATTTATATAACTCCACACCCTGCTTTGCAAAATGAGTGTGGAAGTATGCAGCTTGCTACCTTAGTGGAAGGAATGCAGTACTGCATGCCACGAGACCTGGGTTTTAGCCAACTGTTTGACTCTCATTTTCTTCTTTAAGAAAAGATTTCTTAGGGCCTTTTAGATCACAAATGGTAAAATAATAACAATTAATAATATAATACTAATGATACTGAATTAAGAAAGCTTAATTTGGTCCATGTATTAATTTGTCTGTCTTGGCCTCTCTCATTCCTTATTTTATTGAGAGCAGTGTCATTGTGGAGCTGATGGTGCTGAGGTGACAGCAGTAGTCACCTGTGAGCTGGCCTAGTCCTGCCTGAACACTGTATTCCTTCACATTTTATGGTGCCCTGAATCCCAAAGCCATCCTCATCGGCAACCACCACCACCACCAGATTTTTCATGTGAATAGTGCTTTAAAACAAAGAAGCAAAACAAACAACAAAACCCACCTGTTACCTCATCTGGCCTAGGGTAGACAAGGAAGAGAGCAAATTATTCCCATTTTACAGGTGATGAAGTTAATTGAGAGATTGGTCCAAGACCACCCATTGGGTAAGTGGTAGAGCCAGGACCAGAACTCATATCTTCTGACACTAGTGCTAATATTTTGAAAAAAATTCTTTCATGAGACCATCAAAGCCAGTCTTAATCAGCATGATAAAAAAGTAGGCAGACTTTAGTAATAAACAATAATCTTTATGTGCCCATCACTATGCCAAGGCTTTATTGGATTATCTCATTTAACCATCACATACCTTTGAGGTGACACTATTATTATCTCCATTTTGTGGAAAAAGCATTGAGCATGCAGGCACAGAAAGGCTGAGTACTGTGCCAGCTGGGAACCGGTGGGTAGAGTTGAACCCAGGAGTGGGGTGCACTGGGGGGAGGCTGGCCTTGCCCTAGTGCTTGCAGCCTTGGCAGACATGCCATCAAGCTTGTCAATTTCACTTAAAGCTAATTGCTTAACTGTTAGGTCATGTTCAAAACATCCAGGACATGCACTATACATTCTTCTGCTGCTTTTTTCTAATTATACAGAAACAAAAGATTTTAATATTTTTCTCAGATGAACATTATTCCTTGGCTTGTGACTTTATTAAAGATATTTAAAAATGAAAACTTTGAATTACTTGTCTTTGTTATTGTTTTCATACCAAAGTAATGTTCTATGTATGTAATTTGAAGGACATCTAACTCATTTATTCAAATTTTTGATTTGTGGGTAATATCTCTAATCATTTGATGAGGACTCTGGCCAGTAATGTCTGCGGTGTTGTGGATGCAATGAACAAATTCACACAGACTGCAGAAGTCTGGTGGAGAAAAGGGACAGCATGGCCACTCTCTGAGTGAGAGAGCACACTGAACCTTGCCTGGACAGGTTTTTATTGCTTTCTGGAAGCATTATATCAAGGAAGGTCCTCATTCATTATGCTCAGGATGTAATGATCAAACAGTAGATAATATTTAAAGAGCTAGGAGGGTTTGTCCTGAGTCAGGGTCAGTTAGCTAAAGGGCCATAAAACTTTGGGAAACAAACTCATTTCATGCTTGGACCCTTATCAGAAAATTGAGGACATTCTTAGCAATGCAGGTCTCACAGGATTTTATGCATTCTTTCTTAGGCCTGATCGCCCTGGGGAACTGCTTGTTCTTGCCCAGGGCTGCACTGCCCTCAGGCATTGTTTCAGGCTTAAGTCAAATAGCAGAAGTAAGGTAGCCAAAGAGATTAGGAGAGAATGAGGACTCAGACAATGTCAAAGCTGAGGTTGGGGGTCCATCACTCCCTTTTTCTCTAGCTCCCTAAGTCCTTCCCTGAGGGCCCCTTCTCGACCAAGCCTGTCTTAGGTCATCCCTCCCTTGAGGAATCTTACCCATCCTTGGCTAACCAGTCATCCACCCAGGGCCAAGCAGGTGAAATAAAAGGGGGCAGAGGTGGTGCCCTTGTCAGGAAGATAAGTTTTGTTTTCTTAGTGGCTTACTGTACCAAGGTCACTTTACTCAGCCTTAGCCATGGGGGTTACAGCTTCTGAAACCAGGCAGGGTGGTTCCCAACAATCATTTATCTATTCTTTTATCTGGTATCTATTATTTATGTTTATAGGTACTTTTGGTTTAGTTTTTAGATTTTAATTTGTATTATACATTAATTTATCACCATATCATTCATTCTCATATATCTATATATTTATATACATTTAAATTTAAAAGAATCTTTTAATCATTATGTCTTCACAATTTTTGGTAGATGTCAAACTCTTCAAACTAAATCTGCTTTGAGAGATCCAATAATAAACAATGAATCTTGGCAGAAGAAATAGCATGGCCTGCACTATTCATCAGGGATGGTTTACAATGGGATGCCTGGCAAGGAAGCAGCTTTTTAAATCTATTAAAACAGTGAGGACACAGTCATGAATAATTTTAAGTGAATTTCTTGGTCTTTTATTTTATATACTAAAATCAGGGTTATGTGCAGTACATATGTTACCTGGAGACCAGTTAGCCTTAATCCATTTCTGTTGTTTATGGAACAAAGTGCTCTGACTCACACTTCTTTTTGTTTGCATACATCTGCTTTGGCTTCTGTTATATAAGAAAGGGTCAAGGAAGAGAACCGTTCCTCATTTTTCCCTGAACAAAGTTGACCTTGAAAAGAAATAGCATGTATCCTACATTAGTCATGATAATGATCAGCTTTGGGATCTGGATTACACAAAATTATTAGGAACCAAATACTTAATGATGAAATATCCTTCCTTAGCCACTGCGACTCATTTAGTAGAATTTGCTTTCTCCTGCCTCCTATCAGCTCACAGGGTCCTAGCCTTCTGTCTCACTCAGTACACTTTGGGAATGTGATGCCTTCTTGGAAACTCATAACAGTGGCATCTGTGTGCCTTCCTAAATAAAGGGTGTGTTCATGTCATGATCACTTCATTGGGTTTTGTTGACGATCCCACATCCCATCAATGAGGGTGTCCACTTTGGGGTTCCCAGTCTCCTTTGCACTCCTGGGACCTTGTCCTAGGAAAACCCCACTCCTCCAAATCCTTCCCATTTCCCCCCAGGCACAAATTTAGGTGCTCCCACACACAGCACATGTAATAACTTCTCAACACTCTGAACGCAAAGTTCTTGGTGACAAATACCGAGTCTTACCCACATTTGTGTGTTTCCCAGTGTTTTATGGATCACAAGTGCCCAATCTGTATTTGTTGTGTGAATGAGTAAATGAAGTCCTACCTTTTTTCCTAAAACTTTTAGCAAACACTGGTCACTTCAGTATCAGGCACTGTGTTGGACACTGGGGAATTAGATGAAAGGCAAAATCCTACTTGGTGCATCCAGGCAAATAAAGACAGAGTTACCGTGGTGGGGGGAGGGACTATGGGGTTGCTATTTCCAGTTATGCTAGAGATAAACTAAACCAACTGGTGAGAAGGGTGGAAGAACATCACAGAGAACTTTCTGGAGGAGATGACAAGTGAAATGAGTTTGAGGATAAGTAGGAAGTGCCCAAGTGAAAGGAGGAAGGGAAAGCAATCAAAGGCATCAGGGCAAGGCCCATGAGAACACAGTGTGCTCAAAGAACAGCAAGTGGCTATAACAAGGCAGTGGAGTGGTAGGGGCAGGGTCACATCTTCCACTGGAAAGGACAGGATGTCACCAGGGATAGAGGGATAGGGTCACGTAGCACACGCTGGGGAGAAGGGACCATGTAGCCCAGGATAGAAAGAGGGCCTGGAGTCAAAATTGACAAGATAGGGGACATATATAGCCCAGGCTGGAGGCAGAAGAGAGATCTGGAAGGCTTTCCATGTCACAACAGGACTTTGACATTTATTTTATAGCTGGTCAGAGGCAGTGAAGCATTCAAGAAACAAGATTGGAGGAAGGTGTAAATCAAGAAGGATGGCAAGGCAAGGTGGCAGCTACGATAAGGACAGGGTCTGGAAGAGCAGGTAGATGGTGACATCATCCCCTGTATCCTTTTCTATGGCTGCTGTAACGCATGGTCACACATGTGGTAGCTGAAAAGAACACAAATATATTATCTTACAGTTCTGGAAGCCAAAAGTCCAAAATCAGTCTCATTGGGCTTGGGTTCTGTTTGTTTCGAGGGCTTTAGGAGAGAATCTATTTCCTTACTTTTTCCAGCAACTAGAAGCTGCATTCCTGGGCTGCTCTCCCCTTCTTTTATTGTCAAAGTCAATAACGTAGTGTTGTTCCTTTCCTCTGACCTCTGCTCTGTCTCACATTTTCTTCTTCCACTCTGATTCTTCCGCTGCCACGTATAAGACCCTTGTGATTACATTGATGCCCCTTCCCCCCAGTAATCCAGGATAATCTCTCCATTTTAGGATCTGTTTTGGCCTGCTAGGGCTGTCATCACAAAGTACCTGAGACTAGGTGACTTAAACAACAGACATTTATTTTCTCCCAATTCTGGAGCCTGGAAGTCTGAGATCAAAATGTTTGTAGGCTTGGTTTTTCCTGAGGCCTTTCTCCCAGGCTTGTTGATGGCCGCCTTCTCCCTGTGTCCTCACGTGGTTGTCCTGTGTGTGTGCCTGTGTCAGGGGTCTTGTGTGTCTCTTCCCTGTCTTCTCTCTCCTCTTCTTATAAGAATACCAGTCAGATTAAATTAGGGTCCATGTGTTTTAATGACCCCATTTTAACTTAATTACTAATTTAAAGGCCCTTGCTCCAAATACAGTCATATTCTGAGGTCCTGGGGTTCAGGGGCCTTCATTTTGGGGATTTCTATAACAAGATCCTTAAGTTAATTAAATCTTAAAAATATCTTTTGCCATGTAAAGTAACACAGTCAGAGGTGTGGGGAATAGAATGTGAATGTATTTGGTGAGGGGTCATTATCCACTCTAACATGTCACCCCACAGGACAAAGCATGGGAGGAAAACCAGGTTTAGTGATCAGAGGAAGCTGGATCACATGGAACACGCTGAATTTGGGGAGTCCGTGAGGCAACCAAGTGGGGAGTCTTCCAGGTGGTTGAATTTCCTTGTCTAACAGGGAAAGTCCTGCAGGACAAATGGCCTATCCAAGTTTCATTGTCCTTATTTGTAAAGCAGCAATATCGGTGGTACCCACTTTCTAACGTGGTTAGAAGGATGAGATGATATGCTGTGTGCAAAGTGCTGGAGCCTTTGACAGTGCTCAGTAAACAAGTGCTGTTGCAGCTGTTATTGAGATGATGACTCATTTCACCTCTACAGCGTTTGGTAGGGCGCTGGGAGGGCAGCTGATCCCCACGAACCAGGACAGATTACAGTGTCACCCATGGCCTTTCCATGAAGAGTTTTAGACTGGTCAGAGAGACAAGAATGTGCCCCTGGTAACAGAGAAGCAGATTGATGTGCTGTACCTCACTAGGTTTGGCAGTAAGAAAGAACTAAGACGATTATAAACCTATTCAATCAGAATGTTGTTGGATGTTTGATTTCAGGCAAAGAGTTCGATGTCAACACAACATACATTTTTTTTCCCCAATGCTCCAGTATGTGAATGTATTTAACGGCACACATGTTCCCTTGCCCCACCCCCCAGCATTTCTTGTGTATAGATACAACACAAAGAGAAAGTCACTTGGTTGGGGTAACACGTGTAATGGATTTTACGGGGCAGATGACTCCCATTTTGTTTTCTTTTCGATTTCCATTCCTTCTCTTTGTACTAGTTTCAAGAGCTACAATGCTGACATGATAAACAGAACATGCACTTTTGTAAATATGCCTTCAGCCTTAAGTCCAGATCGAATCTTTGGTTTCAGAACCACCAATGATGTGCCTGGCAAAGCACAGGGTAGAAGTTCAATCAACTTAGAAATAAGACAGGAAGCCTCTAGATGGCATGAAGTAGAATAGCCTGGTACTTACCTCCAAAACCTTCTGGATTCCTGAGTTCAACCCTACCTTCACCAATTCACAACTGTGTGAATTTAACACATTTAGGCACACCCACCAATTCCTTCCATTCATCTGTTTCTTCATCTCTATGATGAAATTAACATGATAGGATAATATTAGTACCCTGTCTCAGAGTGGCCTTAGCAATGCTCAATAAGTAGCTTTAACAACTTAGCAAGTATTTATTGAGCTCCTACTGTATGCTGGGTCCATTTCCATGAACATCTTATTAATACTTAATGTTCACAGCAGTCAACTGAGATGATGTTATACTTCTCTTTCTTAAAATAAGAGACTGAGACACAGAAAACTGAACTACCCAACTGAATTCCTTTGGGTGGAGAGAAGGTGCCATCCTACATCTAGTTCCACCACAATATAGGGGCTGGATATAATCAATAACATTTCCTAATAATCATAAATCCAAATTTTCTCACTAACATAACACTTGGATTCTTATTCATTTTGAGTGCTGAAGTTTCTGCCTTTCAAATTTTTTATTTATAGGCAGATCCTATCAATAGTTGAGAATTAGAGAAAACTTAAAAATACATTTGAACAAAAATACTATGGGGGTGAAAACAGCTATTTCTCACAGCATGCTTCCTATGAAGGACTCTGGCAGACAGTGTAGGATTCGCTTGGCAAACACTAAGGCTCCAGAAAGGGATTAGAAAGTCATCTTCCCCAAGGTTTTTTGTCTACAATATTAATTGTCAGAACACTCAGACACCTCCTGTGCCTGCCAGAGCTTTTCTTTTTTGAAATTTTTATAGTCAGAAAAAAATACTGTAATGCACAAATCTAGATGCAAATTGCCTCCTATTTAATCACATTATGGGTGAAAATTACCCCCAATGCTGAGCGTCTCTGCCCTGCACTTCAGAACTGTGCTGCAGTTGTGTCTCCCGTCTCCTGGTGCCTTGGGATTTTGCAGTGGCAACACGTGTAATAGCAATAATTATGAAAGCCACTTTCAATGTGCAGCTTCATTTAAATTCTGGTTTCATGATTCTATATTTGAAATATAATATTCAACCCTGTCAAACTTCCATCAATACCCAAATCTAAGTGGTTCTTCTGTTCACAACCTCAGGAATAAGAAGTGACAAAGTTGTGACATGCAAAGACAAAGGCTCTGAGAGTCAGTGACATGATAGTGTTGACAAGTCAGGTGACCTTGAACTTCCTTTGGCTTTAGTTTGCTCATCTGTCAGGTTGGGCTAATTGAAAGAGACTACCTTTTCCAAGGATAAATGTGACATTGCATACATTAGGTGAAAAGCTAAGCTGATGTATCAAGAAGCCCACTGTGAGAGTGACTAAAAGAAGGAAGAAACTGATTCCTTTTTTCTGAACTGATTCTGGAGGGTAGGCAGACTGTGCTGCTGCACATAGTCATTCTGGCGAGTCCCAGCTTCCTTGCATTTGTTTTGTTGCCACTTGCAAAGGCAATGTCTTCATTGACATGGTCATAGTTGGGTTTCAGGCAAATCCATGTTCTAACTCCCAGAAAGAGAAAAAAAGTGACAGGCTCTTATAAACTCAGTTCTGGAAGAGACCCATGTCAGTTCCACTCACGCACAGTGGCAGAGACAGTCACACGGCACACACAGCTGTCAGTAGTAAGGGCGGTCTGACCAGGCAGCCACAGGCCCAGACACACCTGTGGCTACAGGAGGAGGAAAGCATAGATTTTGGTGGATCAATAACAGTCTCTGCTCAAGTATGATTGTTAACAAAAGTAAACTAACATTATTTGAACTTCTTCCATGATCTAGCTGTGTACACACCTTGCTTCATTATCTCAATTGACCTACAAGGTAGGTATCGTTATCCCACCTAAGAAAAGAGCACTTCAAAGATGTCCTGCTATTTAGCCCGGTTCAAAGGGTTCATTCATAATGGTAGAGCTGGGATTGGAAATGCATCTACCTGATGCCAAAGCAAGGTGCTCTCCACTGCAGCAGGGTTCTAAAAGTGAGGTTTTCATGAGTTGGGTGGACCAGAGGGCAGCCTGCTTAGAATTTTCACATGGTAGCATTCTGCCCTTCCTCAGTGCTTCATTCATAACCGCATTCCCCCCCAAATGCTGTCCGCTGGACCACCACTCAATTTCTACCTCATTGTGAAGACTTAGCTGCCTCTTGTCTCCTCTTCTGTGAGTTCCTCCTGCACTGTAGTTGATATTACGGAATTCGGCAATTATCCTCACTCTTATTTTACATCCCACTTGTGAATAAACCTTGTTCCTCCAGTGGAACTTCTGGGTCCATAAAGACAAAGATCTCTCCTTAATCTGCTGCATCTTCCTCACTCTCTCCCCACCCTTGCCCAGTAAGTGCTTTACAAATAGACACACTGAAATAAACAAAATCCAAGAGAGTGTCAGATTATGGCTTCTTAGACTCAGAAAAGCCAGGATTCTGACCCTTGTCTTTCCCTTGACCTTTGATTGGCAACTTGGTTGGATTTGCTTAAATTTAGATTTTGGCTTCTTAATGTTTTGGGAACTCCTTCTGAAAGTGAAGAGTTCAAGCAAAGCCAAAACCAAGATGGCAAGAGCCAGGAATGTGGCTATTTCAGGCGTCTGGTTTGCATTAATGGTGACTTGCAATGATGAAACTTCTGGCTTCTCTGCATAGTTGGGCTTATCACCCATGTATGTGAAGATGGTGTGCAGCCACACCACCTCTGTAAAGTAAACTGGGAACAGTGACCAGGATGTTTATGCATTTCAGCAGTAATATACATGATCAATGGCCAACACTAGTTTGGCGATCAGATGGTAAACTGGGAAGTTAGGGGAGAAAAAAAAGAGATTGCCCCCAATTGATCTCTTTTAATCAATATGTAGAAAAGAGCTGATTTGGACCATTTAGATCCCAAAGGAAAATCCTACCTTGAGGTACTCACTCCAGCACATACTGGGCCCCATAGGCTTCTTCAGTTTCATCGATTGCCCTTTGATTTTTGCTTTTCCTGAGCTTCTGTTAAATCAAGCATCATGTGTACTTGAAACAGATGTGTGTGGAGGGGAGAGGAGCCCTTTTGTGACTGTTGAAGACACTTGCCGGGCATAGCTGCTGGGAGCTGGGACTTCTGTTTTCCGGAGAGGTTTAGGAGGAGAGGCCTTCAAATTGGTGTCTTTTTATTTTTCCTGCAAGACCTCTGCTGCACTCCTGGGTGGCAAGGACAGCTGTGTGGGCCCTAATGTGCACTGCTTTGGAAAGTGAAGTTCAGCAGTCACAATCTTGGCATGGATTCCTTCTTGGCTTCTAACTCAGTTATTTAAAAAAATGTGTGTGGGTTCTTGTTAAAATAGTAAAAATAGCAACTGTGTCACATGTCATTCTTTTAAATTAAGCATTTATATCACATTTTACATTTCCAAAGTGATCTGGAAGCACCCGGAGTCATTGTCAGCAGCAATGCCTTTGTGAGTCATATTCATAAAAGTATTTAACTCTCCCTTGACAGAGGGAGGTAGGGACTGATTAAACAGGATTTTAAGGTGTTAGTGAACAGGGATTGGAATCCATTCCTGGGCCCGATCTTTGGTTAGCCCCTGATTTGTAGTGATCCCATTGATGGAACAAAATGCCAGAGACTGAACTTGAAAAGTTCTTTGAGAGATTAGTTGAATCTGGGCATAACTGGAAGAAAATGGTCTTAGATAGATGGAAATTAGATTGCTCTAAAAAACCCTACCAATGAGAGAGCCCACATTTGAGCTAAAATGTAATATTTTCTTAAGTGGGTGAATAAAAGCTACTAAAATGCAGGCGTATCTCTTGGGGTCATGCTAACTACCTCATTAAAAATTGTAGTGTAGAATAGTCACACCCACAAATGCAGGTATCTTTCTCCTTGGATGCTAGTGTAAAGTCCAGAAACACTGTGAATTATTTTCTATTTATCCCATTCTTTCCCATCCAGTTTATAATAATCATTCTCTTACAAAGGGATTATTTCCTTTAGTGTACTATTCCTCTGGTTCCACCTTTGGTAATTGCTCACATATTCTGGGATAACTTGTAGTTGTCACAATTAAAAATTTCCTAAATTTGTCCAGTAACTCTTTCTTTGCCTGGTGCTAATTAGGTTGCTAAAATTAAAAAATAATATATCTCTTCAACCATGGTTATTGGTAATTTTAGGCACATAAATGCTTGAATCATTTCTCAAATGATTCTTATAAATTTTATTTTCATAAACTGTCCCACAGAGATGTGTCTATTCACTCATGTGTTCATTTGTTCATTCATTCATTCATTCATTCAACTAGCCAGTTACCATTCATTGGGGTCCTCCAATGACTAAAATGATTAAAAAGCCAGGAGCTGTGACCTTTTCCCTTAACCCACAAGGCATAGAGCTAGAAATCTGTCCCCTATAGACCTGATTAGTGTCAGGCAAGTTTCTGATGATAAATGAGGGTTTGCCTCAGAAAATAGAAGTGACTAAATATAGAGCATTTCTGCAATTTAAAGCAGCTGACATGCCAGGCATGGTGGCCTGCCTTGAAAAATGAGAAACGAATAAGACCAGGCTTGTGTTCTGGAGAAACCACAGTGCAGATGGGCACTGGGACATGGGCAGCAGGGGCACGCTGTGGCTGGCAGCCATCGTCCTGGACGGCCAATTGTATATCCTCCAAATGACACTATAAGGTCAGTGTTGTTCCCATTTTATAGATTAGAAAACAGCTTCCTAGAAGTACGCTGCAACCAGTAAACCAAAGAGATGGTCTTGGAACATGTGCTTTTTCCAGAACACACTGCTCTTCATGCTGATTGTTCAGATCACGGCAGTGTGGGCAGCGCTGCGGAATTAGGACATAGTAATAAAACAGAGGTGGTATTTTCCTGGTGAGTTTCTGTACGGCTGGACCCTCAGCCCCTTCTACGTCTTGCCACATGGATCAAAGGACACTGTCAGACATGGGAGTGTTTGTGACTGGGGATGGATGGGTCTGGGTGGGTTGGGGAGAAGCGTGTGAGGATTTCATCTGGTTTGTGAATTGCTACCTTCACTGGCTCATTTATTATAGTACGTCCTTTCCTCTCTGGGCTGAGCAGGTGGGGAGAAATGCGCTGGGGAGAAATATGCTGTGTCTGCCAGGGTAAGAAGCTAAAATTTGAATTGGCCATAAACCCATATTGCTTTGTACTCTCAGTTTTGTTCTGAAAATAGGGTGGTGCGCCTTTTATCTGCTACTTCTCTTGTTCTAGAATTGTTCCATCAGCCTAAAGTTCACCAGACTGGGAGGTCATCTAAGAATAATTCCTGGAGCTTAAGAAACCCATCAATCATTTGATTTGAATGAACCCTGAATATGACAAGACACCCACCCTGACTTCTCCTTTCCTAGGTGGTCCAGGGGTTAGAGAGGTGAGGGAGAAGACGGTGTATCAAAGTGGGAAAAATGTGTACCTAAACCAGGGTGTGTTTGTGTTTATAGAGGAAACAGAGCTTGGCTTATACTCTGGAACCCAGTTTGCTAGTTCAAAACCTACTCTTACTGGCTTAAGACTATGAAGTAAAGATACTAAATCATAAAATAGTTTTTACATGTTTATAGATTCATGGCTAGACCCTCAGTAATTAATCCTGAAATTTGACTGCTTAACATTCCTCTAGGATGATTGGCTGGCCAATAACACTCAAATATCTGGAACCAAATGCTTCTGTATATGTTAATGTTATGATCATTTCCCTAATCACCTTGCTTAAAATCTGAGTGTCCTATTTGATGCTTCATTTCCTATTTTTTCTAATACTAAATCTGTGGTCTCATCCTATCTTAATATAGACAAGACTTCTTCCTCAACTTCATGAAAGACATAGCTGTCTATTAATAAAAATATCCTCAGCATTAAGGCAGATTTGGGACAAGCACACTGTCTACAAAAAAGACCCCTTAACCCCACAGCATCTGTGGTCACAAGGACAGAGAGAGACCTGCCACTTTCTAGCCTCCTCATGCCAAAAAGAGCTTGAGTAATTGACTTCTTGGTATTCTTTTACATTTTGTTTATTTTTTAAAAAAACCCTCTTCTTGGTGTTAACATGGTTTCTTCCATTAATGTCTTTTTTGGCCTACTGTTAAATATCTTTTCTAATTTTCAATTATATTTGACAAACAATATTATATTAGTTTCAAGTGTACAACATCATGATCTGTCATTTACATAGCTTAGGAAGTAGTCACCCTGATAAGTCTGATGTCTGTCTGACACCACACAGAGTTATTACAATACCACTGCCAGTTACAAATACCATCATGGGGATACAAAGTACAGCAATTTATGTCTTTGATCTCCACAGAATTCGAGCTGCTAGATGTTAAACAAAAAGATAAGTGTGGTTTGCTTTATGTTGCCTGTTCTCCAAATCATAGATTCTTGGCACTAGGGAAAAAAAACAACAACAACAGATTCATAGTCATCTGATCTGAGTTTATACATGAGAACATGGAAAACTTAAATAACTTGCTCAATGTTACTCATCTACAAAACCACTTACGTGGGCATCTGAATACCTGTCTTCTAATCCCAGAGACCGGGCTTTGCTTCCTTCACACACCACTTCTGCTTATATTCTCAGTTGCAGTGTGGGGAGCACACAGTGTGACTACAGGGTGCCTGCTTGCATGAGGTGGGGTGAGAGACAGGAAGAAAACACTGTATGTATGGAATTATACTCACCTACTATCGCTATTCATCTATGGCACAGGTAGGCACAGCCCAGTTTGCTAATTTGTTAAAAAAAAAAAAAAAAAAAAAAAAAAGGAAGGAGCCAGGCTTTCTCAGTTTTCTTTCTGCCAGAAATACCAGATACATAGTAACCCCTCCAACCATCAAATATTTATTGGATCAGTTCAGTGCCAGGCTGACTAGGTCTTTTGTGAAGCTCAGGAAAAAATGCAGTCTATATTAATACAACACTAGACCACAAATTTAGCATTAGGAAAAGTAGGAAGTGAAACCTCAAATATCACACTCAGATGTTAAGCAGGGTGACTAGGAAAGTGATGGTGACATTGATAAACTAGGGGTTATTTGGTTCCAGGTATTCCAGTGTTACTGACAGCTGGAGACTCAAACTTGAATGATATTGAGGCCAGCCCCAGGGGGTCAAAGTCTATTCCACATTCTCCTAAGTCAAGCTCATTAAGGAAAGACAAATCTGAATTTGTAAAAAGTCTGATTTACTGAATAGAATAATAAAAATTGGGAGCTGGAAAGTGTCAATATATATTATAAGGCCAACCCTGTAAATTCAGAGATAAAGAATGGGACATCACCACGTTCTGGCTTTCTGGAAGTCACTCTGCCTCTTGTATCCGAGCCCTAGCCAGAGTCTAGATTCCCAGACTCCCAGCCACTCTTCACCTCACCTGGCTTACCGTAAAGTCAGTGAGAAAAATGGTTGAGTAGTTGTTCTCAGAAACTGAGACTCACATGGGAATCTTAGAAAAATGCCCATCCCTGGGCCCTGTAGGAACAGTGGGGTGTGGGCACAGCTAGTTTTAATTTTTAAAATATATTTATTGACTTCCAGCCAAGATGGAGGCATAGGCAGTAGACACACTGTGCCTCCTCCCACAATCCAAAGAAGGACAACAACAATTTAAAAACAAAAAACACCCCAAACTGACAGAAAATTGAACTGTATGGAAGTCCAACAACCAAGGAGTTAAAGAGGAAACATTCATCCATGCTGGTAGGAGGAGCAGAGACAGACAGCTGGGTGGAGAGGACTCCCAGCAAGGTGGCGGCTGGCAGAGCATGCGGTTCCACATTTGTGTGTGGATAAGCTGGAAAGAAGAACTGGGGAGTGAGACAGACTGTGAAATGCAGGGTTTCAGTGCAGGGAAAATAAAGCCTCAAAACCTCTGACTGAAAAAAACTGTGAGGGTTGAGGCAGTGGGAGAAACTCCAAGCCTCACAGGAGAGTTCATTGGAGAGACCCCACAGGGTCCTAGAATGTACACAAAACCGCCCACCCGGGAATCAGTGCCAGAAGGGCCCAGTTTGCTTGTGGGCAGTGGGGGAAGTGACTGAAAGCTGTGGAGAGCTGAACAAACTGCATTGTTCCCTCTTGGATCCCTCCCCCGCATACAGCATCACAACGCATTGTCATGGGTTGCCCCATCCAGGTGAATACCTAAGGCTCTACCCATTACTGCATAACAAGCAAGCAGAGACAAAAACAAAACAAAACAAAACAAACCCCAGCCCAAATGAAAGAATACATCAGAGCTCCAGAAAAAAATACAACTAAGTAGTGAAGAGATAGCCAACCTACCAGTTGCACAGTTTAAAACACTGGTAATCAGATACTCACAGAATTGGTTGAGTATGGTCACAAAATAGAGGAAAAAGTGAAGGCTATGAAAAGTGAAATAAAAAATGTACAGGGAACCAACAATAATGGGAAGGAAACTGGGACTCAAATCAACAGTTTGCATGAGAAAGAAGAAATAAACAGTCAACCAGAACAGAATGAAGAAACAAGGATTCAAAAAATGAGGAGAGGCTTAGGAACCTCCAGAACAACTTTAAATATTCCAGTATCCAAATCATAGGGTGCCAGAAGGAGAAGAGGAAAAGCAAGAAATAGAAAACTTATTTGAAAAAATAATGAAGGAGAACTTCCCCAATCTGGCAAAGGAAATAGACTTCCAGGAAGTCCAGGAAGCTCAGAGAGTTCCAAAGAAATTAGACCCAAGGAAGCACACACAAAAGCACATCATAACTACATTAGCCAAGATCAAAGATAAGGAGAGAATCTTAAAAGCAGCAGGAAGAAAGGTGAGAGTTACCTACAAAGGAGTTCCCATAAGGCTACCAGCTGATTTCCCAAAAGAAACCTTACAGGCAAGAAGGGGCTGGAAAGAAGTATTTGAAGTCATGAAAGGCAAGGACCTACATCCAAGATTGCTCTATCCAGCAAAGCTATCAATTAGGATGGGAGGGCAGATAAAGCACTTCTCAGATAAGGTCAAGTTAAAGGAGTTTATCATCACCAAGCCCTTATTATACGAAATGTTAAAGAGACTTATCTAAGAAAAAGAAGATAAAAATATGAATAATAAAATGACAACAAATTTACAACTACTAACAACCACACATAAAACAAAAGCAAACTAAGCAAACACTGGAACAGGAACAGAATCACAGAAATGGAAATCACATGGAGGGTTAGCAACAGGGGAGTGGGAGGGGGAGATAGGGGGACAAGGTACAAGGAATAAGAAGCATAAATGGTAGGTACAAAATAGACAGGGGGAGGATAAGAATAGTATGGGAAATGTAGAAGCCAAAGAACTTTTATATGTATGAGCCATGGACATGAACTAAAGGGGGAATGCAAGGTGGAGGGGAATAAAGGGAGGGAAATGGGACAACTGTAATAGCATAATCAATAAAATATATTTTAAAAATAAAAACCATAAAATATATGTATTGATTCCAGAGAGAAAGAGAGGAAGGGAGAAAGAGGGAGACAAACATCCATTGATACAGAGAAACATCAATTGTTGCCTCCTGAATTCTCCCCAGCCAGAGACCAAAGCTGCAACCCTTAGGCATTTATCCTGACCAGGAATCAGATCCACAACCTTTTGTTGCTTGGGATGATGCTCCAACTAACTGAGCCACACCAGTTGAACAGTTTTAATTTCATTTAAAATTTTTAAATTCTCGCTGGAGGACATTTTTTTTTATTGCTTTTAGAGAGAGAGGAAGAGAAAGAAACATCAATGTGACAGAGAAATGTCGATTGCTTGTCTCCTGGACATGCCTGTACCTGGGATCATATACACCTGGACAGGGATCGAACCTACAGCCTAGGTATATGTTCTGACTGGGAATCAAACCTGCAATCTTTTGGTTACCGGATAATGCTCCAACCAACTGAGCCACACCAGCCAGGGCTAACCTCTTTTTTTTTTTTTTTTTTTTTTTTTTTTTGCCAAAATACCACATTTCTTTATTTCAAGATTTAACATATTAAAAGAAAAAAAAAAAAAAAAAACACCTCAACAACACATTTCAGACAATATACTAGAAATAATAAATAAAAGTTTTTTTTTTAAAGAAACTTATATACATA
>PVKU01010491.1:0-51653 GCA_004027475.1 Anoura caudifer | reverse complement strand
CCATTTTTGCAGTATTTTGTGAGCCTAAAATTACTACACAATGGAAACAATAATCTTAAGACTCTTTAGTGAAGGAATAATGGAGTGTCCTGGGGGTGTTAAGTTGACCTTACTCTCTCTCTCACTCTTTTCCATATGGTCTCCCTGACTTCTGGCTCTCCTTCACCCTCCAGTGAAAAGTAAGTTATTTCTTTTTTTTACGGATAACTTGGTTGCTGGGAAGAAGAGAAAACAAGAGAGAGAAGGGGATCTTTGACCTCTTCCCCATTCAAGACCCTCTGCTAAGGGAGACTCTGTCTACTGTCCCTATCTCTGAACGAGGCTCAGAAGGAGCTGTGGAGGTCCACACACCCCCTGATAGGGTGTCGCCCTGAGATTTGGGAGACTATTTTGGGGATGCGGGTGGCTTCCAGGCAGCAGGTGTGATGGGGTAGGTGAGTACAGAAGCATATATGGTCTACAGACTTTATTGGATCTCGAAAGCCAAGGACCACTACCCCAGAATATGAGAAATAGAGTTGCATGTATTCATTGGGACAGCTACTGAATAAGGAGGATGCAAGAGGTGCAACTCTTTCCTCAAATTGTCTCCCTCCTGACTCCTTAAGAGAAGAATGAGATAAAAGGGGGTCAAAGGAACCTAACCTCTGGGTTAATAATTGTCCTAACCATTGGGGGGTGAATCTCCAAGGAAATTGGGTACCTGTGATTCTGACCACCTGGATAAATGTGTCTCCAAAGGGGAACAAGTCTAGTAGAAGCATCTAAAGTCACCCACCCTGGGCCCATCCCATCCCATGAATTCTGGGAGTCGCTCTCTCTTCCCTATTATGTGAGGGTCCCTTTTGAGAACCAGCAGGGTGAGACATGCTAGGAAGGAGCCATTAACACCTTTGTCCTCTTCTCATCCCTGTTTCTGGTGGTGCCAACGACTCCTACTGGATTTTCTCCTCCTTGCTGCTCACATCTCAACAGTACTGAAACGTAAGACTCTTGTTCCACATTCTGCCCCTCCCCTTTGGACATGTTCACGTTCTTTCTTTCCTTTAAAGGATTTTATTTATTTATTTTTAAAAAGATTTTCTTTTTAGAGAGAGTGGAAGGGAGGGAGACAGAGAGGGAGAGAAACATTGTTCAGTTGTCTCTTGCATGCCCCCTACTGGGGACCTGGCCCACAACCCAGGCAGGTTCTCCAACCGGGAATTGAACTGGTAACCTTCTGCTTTGTAGGATGATGCCCAATGCACCGAGCCACACCAGTCAGGGCAGCAGGTTCTCTTTCTTATGTCTGCTCTAGGGTCCATTCCTAGTCATAGATCATCTCTCAAAAAAATTTATTTTAGCCCAGGGATTGGGAAAAATAATGCATTACCTTCCCCTTCAAAGGTGGAGGGTGCCTTAGGAGAACCAATCCCCTCCTCAAGTCAGGGATGTAGACAGTACTTTCATGAGGATGGTGATAACCATCAGGAAAAGTTACTAAGAGTTTCTTGGGTGCCAGGCCCTGGAAGCAGCACCTTCAATGTATTATGTTATGTGTCCCCCACCAAACTTCCGCATGAGGTAGGCATCATTCATCTAAAGTGTAGGTGCCCATGGCACAGTGACAGTGTGTACATGGAGGGGAGTGGCTTCCTTCCTACCTAACCCCGATTCAATGCAAGTCCTCTAAGCATTAGACCCCCTCTGACCCACACAGCGAGGCTTTCAGTTGTCCCCCCTCATCCAGGTCCCTGCCATAAGTCCTAAGTGCTCACCACCACCCACCTGGGCTCTGTTCTCATTGGCTCTCAATCTCCCACCTTCTGACCTTGTGATTTTCCCTCTTATTTACGGTCTCATCTCTCATGGTCTCTTCAACTCAATACTCTGGACTTTGTGAACTGGACCTCTCTTGCCTCCTGAACCACACTTCCTTCCGGATGGGTGATGTCAGAGATTCTAGGTGACTATCTCACTCTGTTTACAACCTGGGATTTTTGGTGGAAATCTTGTCTGGCAAAAATATTAAGCTTTAGATGTGTCAGGACCATGGAGGGTGGTGGAAACCCAAAAGATGAATCTGATGTTCTCATACTCTACATAAACTCATAGTCTGGTGAGGGAGACAGACAGATAGTTATAATTAATACAAATGAATGCCTTCAGGGAGGGGCAATGAGAAAAGGTGAATGGTAGCTTGGGATGAGCTTATTGAATCTCTCAATCTGGTGGCACTTATCATTGTTTGTATGTTGTGTTCCATAGGTTTGCTGAGCCTGCAAGTGTTAAGCGGTAAGTGGTGACTATGTTATTTTGCCTCACTATTTGTTTTTGGTTCCATACACAGAAATAAAGAGTTACTGTGTTTTTTTTAATGTTTGAAGAGCCTTTAGATATCACCAAACGTTATACTCTGTTTCCATCGTTTTATCATTAGCATCATAAATGTTTAACATTTTCATTCATCTAACAACAAACACTAGTAAATATTAGCTAACTTGTCTAAGTGCCATTCTAGGCATTGGAGATATAGAAGGGAACAGAACAGACAAAAATCTATGCCCAAGTGAAACTAATGAGAGGAAGAAGAAAAAAAATAAGGAAGTAGGTTAAATCTGTTGGATGCTGAAAAGTCCTATGAAGATAATAGGGTAAGGGAGAGGGAACTGCATCATTGGAGGGGTTGAAATGTTTCTAAAGGGTGATCAGGGAAAGTGATGTTTCCACAAAGACTTGAAGGAGGTGAGGGAGCCTGTCATGTGTATGACTGGGCTAAGGGTGTTCCAGGCAGGAGGAACAGCATGTGCAAAGGCCATGAGGAGAGTGCTGGGATCCAGGACAGCAAGGAGGCTAGATGTGTTCCCTTCTCATGTGAGGCACTAAAAGCACTGTTTATAGTCAGGTCTCCATCCATTTCATAATGGATCATTGATGGTTTCTTTTCTTCTTTTCTCTCCTCCTCCTCTACTTTCCCTTCCCTTCTCCTCCCTTCCTCCCTCTTTTTCTCTTTCCTCCTCTTTGTCTTCTTATTCTTGTTCTTGTTCTTCTTGTCCTTCTTCTTGTTCTTCCTGCCTTCCTCCTCCTCCTGCACTTCCTCTCCCTCCTCCTACTATTCTTATTCTTGTTCTCCCTGCCCTTCTTCTTGTCCCTTTTCTCCTTATCATCATCATTATCATTTTTCCTGCCCTCCTCTCCCATCCTTCTTTTTCCTTCTCCTCCATTGTTAGAAGAAACAAATGACTGCAACGAAGCAGGTGAGTGCATGGAATCTGAAGACAGTGAGTTCCTCCAGTCTGGGTTACAACAAAGCCATGAGAGGACTTCAGATAGACAAAGTCAGGGCTTCAGTGCCTGAGAAATCCTTTCAAGGGGCATCCAAAGCCTTCAGACCACCCTGCCCTCTTTGTACTGCTCACTAGTATCAAGGTTACCCAACATACTAAGGTATGGATGGAAGACATTTTTGTTTTTCCCAGTTGCTTCTACTGAGTATTGACCCTGGTCACCTCTCTGGAAGTTACCAGACAGGTCCTGGGTGGCAGGACTGTACGGCTTAAAAGCAAGAGAAAGTATAGCAGAGAATCCAAGCAAGCTTCTAGGTGACCAGATATTAGAGATCAAACACTTTTAAACAGCTGGGATTATTCAGTTCACAAAAGTAGATGAATAGTTTCACCAGAGAATTATACTTTGTTTAAAAAGATAATCAAGTGGAAATTCTAGAATTGAAAACAGTTGACTGAGAGGAAGAATTCAGTCATTGGACTTAACATCAGAGAAGGTGATTACTAAGCTAGAAAGCAGGAGAGACCATTCAAATAAAGCACAATAGATGAAAGTATAGAAAAGAGCACAAAAGATATGTGATACCCAGTGAACAGTTGTGATGAATATAAAGTTAAAATTTCAAAGGAAGAAGCAAGAGAAAATAAAGCTGAATTAATCTCTGAAGACTTAATGGCTAAGAATATGCTGTATGGATAAAAATAACCATCAAGCAACAGATTTTGAAAGTTCTGAGAACCCAAAGGGCAAATGTGTATTTAAAAAGTCACTTCTAGGAACACTGCCACAAAATAGTTGAAAGCCACAAAGACAAAATGTTAACCCCACCCCCCACAAAAAAAGGACTGAATTCATTTAGTACTAGAGTTGCCATAGCAAGTTATCATAAACTGGGTGGCTTAAAAGAACAGAAATTTATTTTCTTGCTGTCTGGAGCTTGGAACCCCAAAATGATGGTATTGGCTAGACCATATTATCTCTGAAGATTCTAGGGAAGAATGTTGTCTTATCTCTTCTGAGTTTCTGGGGTTTTCCAGCAGATCTTGACATTCCTTGTGGAAGATGCCTCACTCTAGTCTCTGCCTCCATCACATGGCATTCTCCATAGCTATATGACAAGAAAATAATAAAAATTATGTCACAAAAGAGCATCTTTGAGGTGCTCACTAAAAGCAAGCTGGCATAAGCCTTCCAACATCAGACAAAGTAGGTTCTAAGTAAAGAAGTATTCCTAGATGTGAAGACAGACATTGAAATTGATAAAGGGATTAGTTCATCAGGAAAATAGACCAGTTCTAAATCTGTTTTCGCACACTGGCATATTTTTTTACATAAATAAAATGAAAATAGACAAAATGAAAATAAATAGACAAATCCATGATTATAGTGGGAAACTCGAACACCTTTCTCAACAGGTGATAGAGCAAACAGACAAAATTTAATAAGAATATATAAGATTTAAACAACTAACAAAATTGTACAAGTTTCAGGTATACCCCAATAAATTCAATAGAGATTAAAAAATAAAATAAACAACTAACACACATGGCATAGTTGACATATTTAGAACTCTGAACACAATGTTGACAGAATACACAGTATTTTCAAATGGACATGGAATTTTTATTTAATTTTTTTAAGATTTTATTTATTTTTAGAGAGGGGAAGGGAGGGAGAAAGAGAGGGAGATAAACATCAATGTGTGGTTGCCTCTGGAGCACCCCCTACTGAGGACCCCGCAGTAACCCAGGCATGTGCCCTGACCAGCAACCCTTTGGTTCACAGACTGGAGCTCAATCCACTGAGCCACACCAGCCAGGACTGATTATCAGAGGCATTAAAAAAAACTTAAATTTTGCTTATGTTCATGAAATAAGCTAGATTTAGTTCGGCTTGTAAGGCTTAAAATAGTTTTGTCTGCTCAGAGAATTTTCGAGTTCGGTCCTCATTTTGTATTTAATTTTAACAGTTTATTTGTAAAATTTGAGGTTTTTGTATGTAAAACTTTCATTATTTTTTTAAATCCTCATCTCAGTATATATTTATTGATTTTAGAGAGAGAGGAAGGGGAGAGATTGATGTGAGAGAGAAACGTCCATTGGTTGCCTCCCGTAGGCACCCCCTGACTGGGGATCAATCCCACAACATTTTGGTGGGCAGGACGATGCTGCAAGCAACTGAGCCACTCGGCCAGGGCAATCTTCATTAAAATGTAAAATGACCCGCACGGGCTTGGATTTGTGGCAGGCCCGTCCCCCTGGGTCTCTCATAGTGCCCCATGCCAGAGCACCCTGGCCCAGAACCATTGCCCAGCCTCTGCCCATGGGCTGCAGGCACTGAAGCAGGCTGCACAGAGGGGAAAAAAAATGTAAAATGAGAAAAGAAGTACAGCATAACACAGTAATAAGGATGAATGGTGGTAGGTGGGTACTAGACTTATTGAGGAGATCACTTCATAAGTTGTATAAATGTCTAATCACTATGCTATACACCCAAAACAAATGTAATATTACAATTATGTCAAGCATCATGGAAAAAACTTTTTAACGTTTTAAAAATTAAAAAAGATGTGGAAACAATGTTGGGTAGGTAAAAACAACATGTGTGCATCACATTAGGTGTAAAATGAGGAGGCAACATGGTCAGGTCTGGAGGTTAGAAAGATCCTAGCAGCTTTGTGGGCAGTGATTTGAGGGAAAGGAAGTGTGGAGTTGAGGCTGGAACGGTGGTCGTCCATGGGACACTTGGTCACAGCATATCTGCTGAGGCTGGTGCCTTGGATATGAAGGAGAGGAACCCAGCAGCATTTCAATCCAGGGGGCAGGTGAAGATATGAGTGTGGGGCTGCAAGGGAGATTTATAAAGAGAAAGCATTTCTAGATAGGGAGGGAATGCCTTCAGGGGAGGTCATCACCATCCACTTCTCCCAGCTAAGCTTCCCCCAACGACCACCCCCACCAAGAAACCACCCAGGAAAAGGAACAAGTGGAACATATTGAAATGTGCCTACATGATGATCACCTTCTTGTTTGTGTCTTACAATAAAGGAGACTGGGTAAGGAGGAGCCTGGTATCTTGGGAGGGGAAGGGGGAGAAGGAGGGAACGAGAGGAGAGAGAAGGAAGGGGAGCAGAAGGAAGGGAGGGAGTGGGGCAAAGAACTGCCAAGCAAACAAGTATAGAAGTATAGAAGAGGAGGCCCCTTCTCTGTAAATCAGATCCTTCCTTCTTCCTCCCTCCCTTTCTCCATCCCTCCCTCCATCCTAGGATTTGCATAGCAGCCACCCCCTTCTGTACTAAAACAGCCCCAGATATTCTTCTGAAACACTACCATTCATTTATCCTTTCCTTATCCCTCTCCCTCTCCCTCTTCTCCCCCTCTCTCTCACCCTTCCTTCACATAAGGGAAACTCTTCAAGACCAAGCATTTACCATTTTGCTGGAGATACTGGAAGGTGAGGCAGAAGGTGGGAGCTGTGAGAAGTGAGGCTGAATAGATCAGCAAGACCACAGGATGTTACAGCAAGAGGAAAGAAGGAAAGAGGGGTGGGCAGGAAAGAAGAGAGGAAGGAGTGGGGGTGGGGGGAAGGCAACAAGGTGACTTACCTCAACCCTACCGTTTCTCTGTTTTTGGCTCACTCCTTCATCAACCTCCCAGTGTTACTGCCACTATTGTAGCCCAGACATGGACATCAGGTATGTTGTGGCAAGAAAGGGTGTTTTTCCCACTCCTGGGGTGGGAGGGCTTGGGCCCAACTGCCTGATGTTAGAGTAGGGAACACCTGGTGGGTTTGGACACTCCAATCATACAGTCATAGAGTTGTATAAAAAGATTCAGGTTCATCCTTGTTAATCTCAAGCCACTGCAGCATAAATTACAGGGATTTGGAGACCTGCAGGAATTAATTTATCAATTCTCTTAATATGTTTTATGTTTCTTTTGTTTGTGGAAAAATACACATAACATGAAATTTTTTGAAGATTTTATTTATTTTTAGACAGAGGGGAAGGGAAAGAGAAAGAGAAGGAGAGAAGTATCAATATGTGGTTGCCTCTTGCACACCCCGCACTGGGGACCTGGCCCATAATACAGGCATGTATCCTGATTGGGAATCAAACCTGGGACCCTTTGGTCACAGGCAAGTGCTCAATCCACTGAGCCATACCAGCCAAGGTACACAACATGAAATTTACCATTAGTGAACTTTAGTGCATTCACAATGTTGTGCAACCATCACCACTATCCAGCTCCAGAGAATTTTTATCAACCCAAGGGGGAACTCTTTCCCCACAGGCAGTCCCTCCACCTAGCCCCTGACAACCACTAATCTACTCTCTCTCACTATGGACTTACCTACTCTGGACATTTTATATCAGTAGAATCATACACTATATGGCCTTTCGTGCCTGACTTTATTAACTTAGCATACTGTTTTCAAGGTTCATCCAGGTTGTAGCATAGATCAGTACTTCCTTCTTTTATGTGGCTGAATTACCCATGTAATGGGTATCCACATTTTGTTTGTCCATTCATCAGCTGAAGGACATTCAAGTTGTTTCCACCTTTTGACTGTCGTGAATAGTGTTGCCATGAACATTTGTGTATGAATTTTGTTTGAACACCTGTTTCTGATTCTTTGGGGGACATACCTAGAAGTGGAATTGCTGAGTCACTTGATAATTCTATGTTTAAGTTATTAAGGAACTCAATAAATTTTTATTTATCAATTACTCTATAACACATCCTGGTTTAGTTAAAATGATCAATATTGTGGATTTTACCAAAACTTTAAAAAAATATATAAAAGACTTGGAGGCTAGAGTCACCCTCAGGCTATAGTTTATGGGTCCCTGCACTAGACTGTGAGCCTCTCTGGGAGCAAGAAGTCTGCTTGATCTGTCCCTGGGACTCCAGTGCCCAGAGCAAACCTTATATATTCACTCCCTGCCCCAAGCCTGTGTGCTCCATTGGGCCACACTGCGGGTACAGTGGGGCCATAGTAGAAGAGGTCCTTGAGCTCATGGAGGTCGCCCTTTAGTGGTTGGGCAGGGGGCAAGCTACCATATTTTGCCATGTATAATGCATACTTTTTTGCCCAAAGCTTTGAGAGAAAAATAAGGATGCCCATTATACATGGGTATAATGATTACATACCATGAGTATAACAATCCTGTGCAAATGCACACAAAAATGTGGGTGTGCATTATACATGGCAAAATATGGTAAATAGCAGTGTTTCCTTGGAAGGCTAGACAGGGTGCTGTGACACAGAGGATGCCTCCTGTAGAAATGGGGAGGGTTTCTTCTTTCCACTGGTTGGTCAAAAGACCCCCTCTCTGAAGCAATATTTGTACTGAGTAATGGGGAGGGGCAGCCTGACTGAGATCTATGGATGTGTGTCCCAGGTGATGGGACAACCTGGGGGTTAGAGGGACAGAGTGAGTGAGGACAGTAGTCTAAGATGCAAACTGATGCACTAATACATTTCTTTCTTTTTTCTTCTTTTCCTTAGAAATGACCCCTGTTGTTCTTACTAGCCACCCTGCTCCATCTCAGCTCAACATTTGGGGGTCCTTCATCTCCCAGGTAGTCTCACCTCCCAAGAAACCTCTCTGTTTGCAGCCCTGGACTGCAAATGTGGAGGGTCACGAATTGAGTCCTTTGAGGAATGACACCTGCCTGCCCAGAGGCACAGTGGGAAGGTGTCTGTGAGGGCCACAAGGAGATGGGCCCAGAGAGTAGCTGAGTGGGAAATTAGCAGGGGTTTCCCCCACAACTTTTCTTCCAGACCTTTTTCAACCCTTCTTCACTGTTTCTATAATAAACTGTACACTTGTTGAAATTACTGAATGCTTGGTTATTCCATTCACCCAACACGGAGAATTAGTAATGTGTAGTCAGGGGATGCCAAGAATCATATAAATCACTTAATTCTGGCAACAACCTCAGAGGGAGGTTCTGCTATGCCACCTGCTTTATAAAGGAAGAAACTATGGCTCAGAGGGTTTGATAATTTGTCCCAAGACACACGAGTGACAGAGCTGATTTTTGACCCAGGTGTTTACTCATTCCAAAAGCTCTTTTTTATTTTTATTTTTATTATTTTTTTTAGTATAAAGGTTTAGGATTTCCCACTGAGGAAATAAAGATCTGAAGATATAGTTAGTTGCTCCAAGTGTCTCAGCTCTCCAGCCTGCATGTGTCTTGCTGGTACTTGACAGGGTCCAGAGTTCTGGCTGAGGCTCTGGGGACAGTTTTCTTGAGTCTAAAGCCCAGATTCACTCCTTGCTGGATGTGCAAACTTGGGAAAGTTATTGTCTCTCAATGCATATTTTCCCCCATAAAATGGGGACATTAATGGAGTAAAGTCCCTTTTATTATCATGACCAGCAACAGTTGTTAGTTGATTCATCAAAAGTTGGTTAAAATGGGCAATTAAAAATGTGTTTTAAGCCCTGAATGGTATGGCTCAGTGGACTGAGTGCCATCCTGAGAACCAAAGTGTCGCTGGTTTGATTACCAGTCAAGGCACATGCCTGGGTTGCAGGCCAGTTCCCCAGTGGGGGGAGTGCGAGAGGCAATTACTCACAGATGTTTCTCTCCCTCTCTTTCTCCCTCCCTTCCCCCTCTCTAAAAATAAATAAATAAAATACTTAAAAAGTTTTTATTTATTGATCTTGTAGAGAGAGAGGAAGAGAGAAACATCAATTTGTTGTCCACTTATTCACACATTCATTTATTGATTCTTGTATGTGCCCTGACCTGGGATTGAACCCACAACCTTGGCACATAGGGATGATGCTCTGACCAACTGAGCTACCCAGCCAGGACCTAAAAACACTTTAAAACATGTAAACATAAATTCATTTGCCAATGTTTTGCTATAGGACCAAGCTTTTGTCCTATAGTACGGGTGGGTCATGGTTGCACCTGTGGTTGTGTTTGTTCTTGGCAAATGTGACTTTGCTAAAGGATGAGTGGTAAAGCAATAGATAAGGAAATAAAGAATTTACTCCTCAGAGGGTAATTTCACATGCTTTAGCTCCAATGGGTACCTGGGCTTCTAAAAATGCCTCTAAAATGAAGAACTCCCCAAGTCAACTAAACTTAATTAAAGGGAGTGGGTGGGTGTGGCTGTGTTTGCACAACTGTGTCTGTTGGGCTGAACTTACAGGAAGCATTTGTCTTTTCTTACAGCAGTCTGTGTACAAATAGGGTTGCCCCTTAAAAAAAAAAATGAAAAGAAATTGCTCAAATGCACAAAGGCCACCCAGTACGCTGATGACAGATGGAAGGGAATGCCAACTCTTTGCAGATAAGATAGGCAACAAAGATAATGGGATGTCCTTTATCCCAGTGAAACCCAGTAGTAACTAATTTTCCAACTTGTTTCAATTAAGTAGTTCATTAAAAGGAACAGGTTTTCCGTGCTTACAGGAAGCAGCCCTGGTGGTTGATGGTAGGTTTTGGTAACTTCCACTATATGCCATTAACGGCCTCTGTGCATTCAGTCACCCTTTTCCGTTTGATGGTGGCGGTGAAGTGGGGCTGTCTTAAATTTTATTTAAAACTGAGATTGTACTCCTGGCTGGTGTGGTTCGGTTGTTTGAAGCGTCGTCCCTCGAAGGGGTCATTTGGCAGAGTCAGGAGACATTTTTGGTTGTCACAACTGGCAGGCAGAGAGGGGTGTTGCTCCTGACATCTAGTGGGGGGACAACAAGGGTGCTGCTTAACACCCTTCAGTACACAGGACAGCGCCCCACAGCAAAAGAGGGATCAGAACCAAATGACAATAACGCTGAAATTGAGAAACACGTTCTCTTCCTGCATCTCCGTGCTCAAAGTATAACATCCTAGGCTGTTTGCCTGTTTGTCATTGCTGTCTCCCTGGCTTCTGGCACTTTTGGGGCATCTAATAATGGCCTGTTGACTGAATAAATGCACAGCACGAGCCTCTCATCAGGCCCAAGGCGGCAGGGGGAAATCCTGACAGTGAGTTGTAACCTACTCTCTGTAGAGACGGGTGTTAACCTAAAAATGAAAAGGCCTTTCACCATGAGAAGCTACATTGTTTATCTGAGATCAAATATTTGGGATGCACTGATTCAGGCAGAGCCCAAATAGTGTTCCAGATTAAGAGACAAAGGCAATGGGTATTTATGAGAAAGGGAAGGGAACAATTCATCTATGAAAGGAAGGCATTGTTATTGGCATAGATAACATAATATAGCAATGTTAATTTTTAAAAACATTTTTTATTTATTTATTTTTAGAGAGAGGGGAAGGGGGGAGAAAGGGGGGAGTGAAACATCAATCTGTGGTTGCCTCTAGTGCACCCCCTACTGGGGACATGGTGTGCAACCCAGGCATGTGCCCTGACTGGGACTCAAACCCATAATGCTTTGGTTTGCAGGCCAACGCTTAATCCACTGAGCTACACCAGCCAGGGCAGCAATGTTAATTCTCAATAATGTTCTTCATTTTCAGTTCAATAGTCATCAGTCCAGAGGTTATAACATCTGCTTTCTTGTTATCGTTGCAAATAGAGGGGTTTTTTTTGGGGGGGAGGGGGTATACTGTTTCTTTGGGTCCAGTCCAAAGGTTATTTTGCTCCATTTTCACATCCAAAGGTTTGCAGCATAAAGTGTGCAAAGCAGTACCTCTGGCAAGGCAGCTCCTGATCCATTTTAACGTGGTTCCACTTATTATTATTATTAACCAATTCCATGGAAGTCTCTGAGCAGATATAGAAAGCAGGCACACAGGTACAATGGTAGGTGCTCCTATGTATATTATTATTTTTTCCCTATCATTTTAATTCTTCAATCATAACTGCAATTCATTATTATTTTATATTAGTTTCCTTTCAGGTGTACAACACAGTGATTAAACATTTATATAACTTACGACGTGATCCACTGCCCTCCGGTATACACACACACTTCCAGCCTCACACAGCTCATAGGAGTACCTTCTAGTCCCACCCCTAGCTCCTCCCACAACTGACTGCCCCGCCTCACTCCTCAGACGCATACGCCTACTGCCTCCTCGGGGCCCAATGTGTGACGTCACCACGCAAGGGGCACAGAGCAAGGGAAAGCTGTTACCGTGGTGACCATTCGTCAGAAACGTCAAGTAACGTCTTGTTCCTCGCCCCCAACCGACCCTAGGTTCGCAAGCAGATCGACCATCGTGGCAGCAGCTGGAAAAGTGGAACGGAAGAGGGAACGCCAGGGTCAAGGGACATTTCTCACTCCTATCAGCAGACCTGTCACTCGGCGGCCACTTCTGGATCTGGGGTGAGTGGCCAGCTCGCAGCCCTCCCTCAGCGCGCTGAACTACAACTCCCAGAAGCCTCTGCGAAAACTCCTCCCTTTTTGCTTCCCCAGCAAATAACAGATGGCGACAGCATTTAGAGTCTCTACGCACGAAGTCATCTCTGGATGTAAGCGTTTTGGTCACAATCTGTTTTTTATGAACAAGTGCGCCTCCCGTTTCTTCTGCCCCTTTGAGACTACAACACCCACAAGTCTGCGGGCCTCCCTCAGCCGGAGGGTTGCCGTGGAGACAGCGAGACGCCGGAGCCAGTTGAAGGAGGTTGGAAAAAGCATTCTGATTGGCGGAGAGGCCGCGCCAGCTTGAGACGTGAGGGTTGCACAGGCGCATTGCGTTAGCCCCGCGCGCATTATAGGTCTGTTGAGTCTAGCGGCGTCCACCAACCTCAGTCACCTGGACAGTGTCTCAGGTCGCGCGGGCGGGAGGCTGGGGCTGCGTATGCGAGGCGCTCGGGGCCTAGTTCCCGAGGCTAGAAGCGCGGGTTCCGACGAAGTGCCCATGAAGTGAGTGCGACCTCTGGTTCTCCCGTCCCAGTTTCCGAATGGAATTCCTAGTCTTTGTGGTACCAGCCCCCTTCTCGCTTGCCTGAGACGTCGCAGCTCCCCCTGGGGGTGGGGAGAGCAAACTCGAAGGGATTTTGATTCTGAGCCGCGTTCTTTCCTCCTGGTCACCGGGGAAGGGTGGGCCGGGACCCTTTCACCCTCTCTGGGCCTCAGTTTCCCTTTTCTTGAAATGATCTTTGGAGCCCCTTCTGTGCCCCTTACTAGTTCTGGGACCCGATCAAAGTACACACGCCCTGTGCCTCAGTTTCCCCATCTAAGATGAAGATGGTGATAGAGCCTGGCTCCCTACCATTGATGTGAAGTTTAAGGAACCTTACTTAGGACAAGCGCTTGGCACACAGTGACCACTAGGATGTTGGCGTCTTTATTTATGTTCGGGGGTTTGGACAGGTGCCTCTCCCTCTCCTGGGTCCGGGTGTGGATCTGCCTGATCCGGTCAGGAAGTTGTTTCAGTTCTCTTTCAGGCTTTCTCGTTAGTGAGAGAATAAGCATATGGGTAACCTCTTCTGTATCAGGTTGTATCTTTTCATACTGTGAAAATCTCAAAAGGAATTTTCGTATCTCTTTTGTACTGTGTTTTGTACAGGCGAGTGGTACTGGCTCTCCATTGGGGGCCGTAAGTGAAGTTTCACTTTAAAAATACACTTTGTACCCTGGCTGGTGTAGCTCAGTGGATTGAGCACAGGCCTGTGAACCAAAGGATCCCAGTTCGATTCTCAGGGCACAAGCCTGGGTTGTAGGCCAGTTCCCGATAAGGGACGCACTAGAGGCAACCATACATTGATATTTCTCTCCCTCTCTCTCTCTCTCTCCTTCCCTTCCCCTCTAAAGATAAATAAATAAAATGTTTTAAAATTCTTTAAAAAATTAAAAATATGAATGTACACTTTGTACATTCATGGGTTCTCAATATTGGTTGTACATCACATCCACCTCTGGAAATGCATCAAGTGTTTTGGGCGGATCCGTGCTCCATGACATCCATTAATTTTTCTCATTCCTAGATCCTAAAGAGGTCTTTGCTTGCCCCCTCTTTGGCTCTATTCAGTCACTAATCCCTTCCCCCAAATTAACAGTACTGTCACCCCATCCCTAAACTAACTGCTTGGGGAAGACTCCACCGTCATGCCTCTTCCAGCTTATAGAAGCTGCTGGCGTTCTGTGGTTCTGTGGACTGAAGGTTTGCGTCCACCCCTCACCCAAGTTCATATGTCGAAGCTCCAGTCCTCAATGTGATAGTGTTTGGAAGCGGGGCCTTTGGGAAGTGATTGGATTGCAATGAGGCCATGGGATGGAGTCCCCAATTCAAACATAAAGCTTGATGGGATGGGTGTCCGCGTAAATAGATGGAGAGACCAGGGCTCACCGTCTCTGTGCACCCAGTTACTCTGTTTGAGCCACAGGCCTACTAGAGAGAGGCAGGGCCTCAAGTCCGTTTTCTAGACGAAGAGCTGAGGCACCAGGTCCTTCAGGTGTCCACAGGTGCATGTGGAACAACCTTGTTTGGGCCTTCTGTATACAGCGCGGTGCTAAGCTGCGGAGGTGGTGGAGGGTGCTCACCCCAAAACTGATTCTTTTTTTTTTTTTTCTTTCTTTTTGGAAAGCTAGTGGATGGAGTGCATTTTCAAGCCCTTTCTGCTGGAGCGACTTGGTCGGAAGCACGAGAGCCAGAGCCTTCTTGCACAATAATCCCGTGAGAACACCATGGAGGTCACTCAGTACCCTGAGCCCCGAGAAGCCTGGAGGCAGCACCCACTGGAGGGACTGGATTCTCTCTCAGGGGCACTGACCATTCTGGGAGTCAATGGCCACCCGTGTTGGGGATTTGGGAACAGAGGCTTCCGGCAGCATTAGAACTTGCTCAGCCACCAGAGGATGGACCGGTGGAAGAAGCCAGGCCAGGGCTGTGAGTGTGGAAGGCCTCAGTTATCCCTGGGTCCTGAGGCTGCGCGGGAAGACACACCAGCTCAGCGGTTCGCAGCGTGCACGCAGCGCGCGCACCTAGCACCCACCTAGAGGCGCAGGTGTGGCAGTAGTCGCTTGACTGCAGCACAGGAGCTTGTCCACCGGCGAAAGGCTTTTGGATGTCCGATGTGTAGGAAGGACTTCACCCAGCATCCTGGGAGCAGCACCTGCTCAAGCACCGGGGCAAGAGGCCTCTGGAGCGCCTCCTTTGAGGGCGGGCCTTCGGTAAGTGCGTGCCCCTGGCGCCGCACCGCGTGGCACACACCTGTGCTGGGGCGTAGGGGGGAGGGCGCACACCACGGGGGAGGTGCACCAGGAGCGCACGGACACCTTGGTGGGGAGTGGCAGCCTACAAGGACCCTGGGACTGGCACCCTCGCAAGCCGCCCCACACCTCCATGCAGTGTTGGAGGGTCTTCAGGGGCAGTGCAGTCCTAGCTCGGTGTTCCCCAAATGGGAGGACAGGTTAACCTGCGTCCAAGGCTCGTGGGAGTGGGTGTTGACATGGCCCCTCTCTGAGACACTGAGGATGGGATTTGGGCAAAAAGTCAAGGGCAGAGTTTTCTACAGAGGCCTCACTCATTCCTCTCCCTATTTGAAAAATATGTTGGAAAGCCTTATTTTGTCAGAGTTCCTACGCCTCTTACTTTCTGAACCGGAGCGGGTACGCGGCACTGGTCACGGAGCTCCTTGGCAGCTTGCCCTATTGTTGGCATCTGCTCTGGGCAGGAGCTTCAAGGAGGTGAGGGTGCTGTTTCAGAACGTTCTGGGAGTGCCTCCTCATTCATCCTAGGACTCTCTGTGGCTGCCCCGGGGCAGGGGGGTTGTTGGACCTTGGCGGGGGTTGGGGGAGAACAAATGGATGGACAACCATGAGAGTATGAGAGCTGCTATGATGAGAACAAGCTCAGAACCCCAGGGGACCATAATCAAATTAGCGCTTATTTCACTAAAGCTGGGGAAGGGAGACAGGGCAGGGGTTGCCCCAGAAACAGTTTCTGAGGAAAGTACTGTGATATCTAAAAAGAGAGAGTGGGTGAACATGACCTCTGTGCCATTTCTCAGAATGCCAGATGCAAGGGGAGCTTAGAAGTGCAGCCAGGACTCACAGCGGCCACAGACCAGCTCAAAGTCAGGGTCCCCTTGCTGTGCTGTGGAAGAGCCTGTCTGTAGCGAGTGACCGGCAAAACCGGGCTAATGTAGCTAATAATAATAACCAAGCAACAGTGATAATAAACACACCTAAATGCCATTTGCTGGGCACACACAGCTCAGTCGAAAATCTGCCTACCACTTGACCCATAGTTACCTTACTGAAACATGCAGGCTGCCCAGAGTTGCAGTGCTCTTGCCTTGTAAATGGGGACACTGAGTCGCAGTGTCGCTCTCTGAGCCTTACTTCCCTCATCTGCCACGTGGAAGCACAACTGCCTACGTGTACTTGTAAGATCCTGAGAAGTAACCTGCAATGATCCCAGCACTTAGTAGGACCTCAGTAGATGACCTGCTTTTTTGAGAGCAGTCGGACGGTGGGAGGTGCTCGCGCCCTCTAGTGGTTGAACAGCGTGGCTATGGGGCCACCTCGTGCCACATCCTGCAATTGCGCCTCCGATCACAGAAAGGTGTTGCTTCCTAGCGGGGTTCTCAAATTCAGGTCCGCTGGGGGCCCGACACGTGACTGTGAGGAGCTGCCTGTCTGTGACACCAGAGAGCAATGATTGTGACAGACTGAGAAGGTGGTGGTTTGTGTCAGAATTCATAGAGATGAAGATCAAAACCGCCTCCACAGAAGCCCACAACAAACAACCTCCTTCTGGCCCTGCTGTAGCTGGAGGGTCCATTAGAGGTCCGGCCACAGAGCAGTCCATCCCCTACAGCAGGTGGGCCTTCTGCTCTAGGCTGTGGAATACACCGCTGCTGACTGGTGCCCTTCACATATCCATGCCTAGCTGGCCACATGCCTGAGGGCTGGTGGTCTGAAGCGACCTCAAGGTACTTTCCTTGCCTGAAGGCTCACCTGAGATCAGTCCCATGGCAGTGACCAGATTCCCTGCACCCCGTAATTGTTGTTGTTGTAGTGTGTACCACAACCTACACTGGACACCCCATATCCAGGGATGTCACCTAGAAGCTGGCATTTCACCTGTCCTCCTCCAGCCTCTCTCAGCATTTGGTGGGGCCAGATGGTTTTCTGTCTAATGGTGTTTTCCAAATGGGCTCCAAGCAGGAAGGGCAGGCTGGCCTTCCTTTGGGGACCTGTCCCCATCAAAACCACTGACCAGATGCTTGGCCGCATGGGCAACCTCCTGGGCTCCACAGAGGGGACAAGGGATAGGATCTCAGCCCAGGCTGTCTTTAACAGGAACAAGGACGTTCACAGCCCTGCCCCCTTCTCTCTGAGTCCCCCTTTGATTTGCACGGAGCCATAGCTCAGTGGGTCTCCTGGAAGACATCCCCACTGGAGGAACTGTGGGGCCCAGGGCACCCTCGGTATGGCACTGTCCCACACTGGGACAGGTGATGAGGTTGAAGAGAGATGCTCACTTACTCTTTGAATGCTGTGTTTTCCATTTTTCTTTTGTGAGCCAAAGGAGGGCGTTTCAGCCTCAACCCTGGTCCCGGCAGCCACAGAAGTGCCCTGTCTGTGGATGCCTGCTGGTCTCTTTCTTGTGAGCGAGACTGAAGACAGGTACCACGTATTTCACCATCTTGCAGATGTCATCCCAAAGTTCTCATTGAAAAATGTATTTTCCTGGCTTCCTCTTATTGTCTATGCATGCTCTCTCATGGCTCACTGAGCTTGAAGGCAGCGTCTTTGACTTTATATCCTATGTCATAGAGCCATACACTTGAAAACTATATAATCTTATTAACCAGTGTCATCCCAATGCATTTAATAAAAAATAAAAACAGCCAGTCATAAACAGAACAAACACAAAAGCCAGTGATTTTGAATTCTCAGTCAGGCAACTCTCACATCTCCATTTCTTTGCACACAGTTCCTAGGCTTTATATTTGGGGGCCTCGTATCTACCTGACCCTTCCTGACCTGTCCAGCCTGGTGCTGTCTGCATGTTTAGAAAAGAGCCACGTCTTCCAGTCTCTATGTTTCAACCCCTCAACTCTACTCCTTCTCCTGGTCCCTCTGGGGAAGTTTTAGGTTGTGTCTTCTCTCAGTCCCACAGAGCTGTCGCACACTCAGAGTTGTCTACTTTTGTCCCTAGGCCCATGCACCAAGGTTCTGGGACAAGGGAAACATGTCCCTTTTCTTCCTCTCTCCTGAATTAACTACCTCAGGATGGTCTGAAGCTCCTAGAGACAGAGTTCGAAGTGGGCATTTTGTATAAGTGATTTAACAAACAAGTGTGCCCTACAGAACAGGAGACATGGCAGCTGACAGGGAAGGAAGAGAGAACCCAACACAGATGTGGTCAGGATGGGAGGCCCATTTCATCCTGGTGCCCAGCAGGCTGGAAAGCACATCACACCACATCTTTGGTCCCTTCTGAGGTCACAGTGCCAGGCTTAGCACTTGCATGTGAGTCATCCATTTGGAGCTGGTGGCTGAGCAGTAGCCTAATTTCTCAGAAAATTTATTTCTGGTTTTGCTCAGAGCAATTTTGCTGAAATGAGCACACCTGCTATTTATCGTGTGCCTCGCCCATGGCCATTGGTGAATAGGCACCAAAAGCCTCCAGCCCAGAATATGCACACTCAATTCTAAGTTCTCATTCAAGATAGGATGCAACACACAGAGAATATATGTGACTGGGAGTGGGCACAGAAGGAGTAGTATGTGTGCATGTGTCTCAGGGCATATTTTCCTATGTCACAAACATGAGAATATAGTAACATTTATTCATTAACCCATTTAGAAAGGGCATTAGCTGGGGGTTTCTTTTAATTATTATTCTGTGTGTTGGAAATCTACATAATTTTTGAAACCAACGTGGCTTAAAGTTAAAAAGGAACATGGTTGTTGTTAATTGTATAAAGAATTGCAACATGCAATACAAAGTTGGCTTTGTATGAGCAGCCTGGTACCCAAGAACAACAGGAAATTCAGCATTTACACCAGATGCAGGCACATGAGGCCTTCAATCCCATGGGAAGAGGCCCTGAGGAAGCCCAGCCATCCTCTCTCGGTAAACTTTATCAAAGGCTTCACTCTGGGCCACTGTGAAGTGATTTTTCCAGTCCCCAGTGATTCCTGTCAAACACAAAACATCAGTCTGGATAAGATTTACAGATAAAGTCTCAAGACTTTATTTGTACTTCTCTGTCATATACAGTCAATGAGAAGCTCACTCAGTATAGCCGAGTGGTTAAAATTTTATGGCCTGGATTGACATTCCATTGGCTGCAATCCCAGACTACTAGTCACATGATACAGTTGAGCTTACAGCATAATAGAGTTAGGTTTACATTGTGCCCTCTGTTTACTAATACTGTTCCCAGTAGCAGCCTCACAGGGACAGTGTGAGGGTAAAGAGCAAAGCCACAACAGGAAGAATACCTAACATGCAGGAATTAATTATTCTGTGCCTGGCACTGTGTTAGGATATTACTTGTCTGCCTCTTCAACATGCAAGACATTTCTCTTTTATTTCTTTCTTTTCTTTTTTTAACCCTCCTGCTAATCAGGATTGCTCATCTCTTCCTTCTTCTTTACATGCTTCCCTGAGCTTATTTTATTTAATTTTCTTTTTTTTTTTAATTTAGTCACTTACTTTCAGAGAGAGGAGAAGGGAAGGAGAAAGAGAGGAAGAGAAAGATCAATTGGTTACCTCTCACACGCCCCCCACTGGGGGCCTGGCCCACAACCCAGGCATGTGCCCTGACAGGGAACTGAACCTGCAGCCTTTCAGTTTGCCGGCCGGTGCTCAATCCACTGAGCCACACCAGCTGGGGTGCAAGACATTTCTTTAGGACACTGCTACTTTTGCCCAGGGTCCTATAGGTGGGACTGGAGTTCTCACTATTGTTGGTGACTCCACGTTAGTCCTCTTTCCTTGAACTCTGCCCCTGTGACTGGCACAGCATCCAACTGTACTACCCAGAGCTTGCAACACACAGTTTTCTTTACCAAGAATGCTGTTCCCTTGGGTAGCCCAGCCCATAGTCCATGTCATTTCTCTGTAAGTTCACCTCAACCACTCTATTTTAAATCCAGATTGACAATGGAATCTTCCCAGTCTTTGCATTCAGCACTCTCATTTCCTATGTTTAGTGAACATGTTCCATTGTTATCAGGCATGACAGCTGAACGTTTGATTTGAAGCTAAATCTCATGTCTTTCTTCTCATTTTTCTCTCCACAATGCTGCCATTTTAAGGCTTCTTTTGGTGGAATAGATATTGCCATAGTACATATATGTGTGGAGATTGTCACTGTACAGGCCTAGGGACCACACTAGCACTGTGAGTGGAAACTCCATATAGAAATCATGAGTGTGCTCTACGTGATGAGCAACATCTAGGAAACCAGTGGGACAAGTAGTACCCCAGAGATGTGGGGTTCATCCGCAGTGCTCCTTGTTTTAAGTTTTCTTTACAACCTAATGAATACAAAAAACCTTAAACTCTCAAACTTGGGTCCTAATTATGTGATTTGTGCACATTCACATAGTTCCATCATCCCATGTCTTAGTGCATCAATACAAGGTGTGGAGACCACTGTCCACCTCATTCATGTCATGAAATTAGAAACTCTCATACCTTTTCTCATAAAGTGTCCTTTTCTGTGATCCATAATGGTATCAGGTACTAGAGAGAAGTTGCTCATTTTATTGTCTTTCATGGCCTGGAAGGACACATTCTTGAGGACTGAATTCAGTTCTTCTGGGCTTAGCTTCACGCCCAAGAATTGGCTGACCCTCTCTACACTGGCTCTTGTGTCCTAGAAGGAGAACCACAAAAGAGGAAACACAAGAGTAAAGTGAAATAGGGAATAAGAACAAAGAGACAGCAGAGAATGAAGGTGAGGGGAGAGAGAAAATGAGGAAACGAAGACAGAACATTAAGTCGTCATGTTCATCTGGAGGATGTACAGTATGATTAGGTGAGCACTCGTGAGCAAATGCTCTTTAAAGACAAAAGAGAGTGCATTTCAAGTCAGCCACTTTCCTTTGATTCCAGCCATCATTTTCTATGAGTAGTGACATAATAAATTCCTACAGGAACTCCCTTCCTGTCAGTGAACATGGGAACGTGTCAGTACTTCCTGCACCTGTCCAACCCTGTCAAGTTCCACCTTTCACTGTATCCCCACCTGACACCACTTCTGGCTTCCCAGATTCAATCAGATTTTTCCCTAGAATCACTGATAGCTTTCAGCAAGTACATTTCTTATTAAGCTCTTCCTCAGTGCACACACTACATGTTGTAGGAAGACATAACCAAGAAACTAGAGAACGTGTGCCAACAAGGGATGTCAATGAAGAAAAGACAGTGACATTTCTGCACTGGGCTCTGATGGAAAGTGTAGAATGGAACATCAAGAATGGAGGGAAGGCACTCAGCTGTGAAATAAAGTTGGAGAGAGTGAATTTTGTGGAAGAAGAACTACCTGATGCAGCTCCTCGTAGGATATTAGTAGAAAATTCTCTTTTCGTTTCATCTGCAGCCAGCCATGAACATGGTCAAACCATGAGCCAAATGCCACTGCAAGAGAAATGAGGGGAGAAGGGACTGGCTCTCACTTCTGATCTCAGTTGCCTAGGCAACTCAGCACCTGTCAGCCCTGCCTGAGGAATTTGATGACCAAGTGACTCTCACTGCATGAGAAGTAGAATTCTGCATGTGTAAGATAGCATATTTACGATGAGTTCCCCATCTACTTGTGAGGAAATGATTTTGAATTGTGAAGAGAATTTAGCTAGAAAATGAAAGAGCTGGACTAAAACCCCACCGTGCTGGGAATCAAGGTCTGTGTTCTTTTTTGGTGACTGGTAGGGTAGCTACCAGAAGACACCACGTGTTTCATGTCTCTTTTCTGTCCACCCCTAAGCTTTGGGATGGCACATCTTATGAGAAATTTTCTTTTTCCCTAGACCAGGCTACGCAGATGACTGTAGCTGGGAAATCATTTTGATATATCACTTTGATATAGTTAAATTTTTTTCTGGAATAGGGTGTCCATTGTATAATGATCATTTGAAAGCTCTTGTAAATTGATTTTTTTTTGTATTTTGTTAGTGTTTTATTTCCTTTGGAGAAAAGGAAGTTACACAAGAAAGGCTAAATGCAGGAATGTCAGCATTTTCAAAATTACCCTAGATAGGTTTGTACCATTGTCCATCCCACCAGAAACACTTGAGCATGCCTCCCACCCAGAGTCTCCTCCCCACCAGGGTGTGATTCAAATGTTCTGAGTGGCTGATGTGGTTAACCGAATAATGGTCCCCACAACAATGCCCATGGCCCACTCCCAAGATCACAGAAGATGTGATTAAGGGTCTTCAGATGGAGAGATGTGCATGGATTACCCAGGTGGAAATGATGTGATCTCAGGGTTCCTCATAAGAGAGAGGCAGGGGTATGAGAGTCAGAGGAAGGGATGTGACAATGGCAGAGACAGAAGGCTATGGCCGTGAGCTAAGGAGTGTGGGCGCCTCTTGATGCTGAAAAGGCAGGAAGTGCTTTCTCCCCTAGAGCCTCAAGAATGAATGTAGCAATGCCCTCACATTAATTTATGTTCATAAAACATAATTTAGATTTCTGAGCTTTAGAGTGTAAGACTGTTTTTGTTGTTGCTGGAAGCCACTAATTTGTGATTATTTCTTACAACAATGATAGTAACACACTTCCCATATGATACATGAGAAGTGGGATCTCACTGTTTTTAAATTCACACTTTTCCTTTTTTTTTTTTTTTTGAGTCTGGTGAATTGTCATTTTCTATGTTTATTTTACTTAGAAATATATTTTGGCAGCAAAGCATGGTGACGAAGATTCTCTGTTCATTGGAGCTACTCTAGATTTCACAGCATTGAAGTTGGATTGCAATGTCACTGCATAAACCATGAGATGGTGGACCAGGGTATGAGGGGCAGAAACACCACTCTTACACCTAGAACCATTATTTTGAGACAAACTCACCATTTCCTTGAAGAAACCATTGAAAATATTCTTCAAATGAATCTGGGTTTCTGGTTGACTTTACTGCTCTCCAGAAATGATAACCAGAAACAATAATATCTCTGGGATTTCTCATGACGTAAATACCCTGAAATGAGAAAAAAAGAGAGGTAACAAGAATGAATATACCCATTTCCCTGCCTATAGTGTTGTGGCCACTGGAGAAAAACCCAACTGCAATTAAACTGGCTATATTTAAGTCTTCTTGAATGATTCAATTAACTATTTTTCAAATTGTTTATTTTTTAATCTTTATTGTATTTTTATTGTAATTATTTTGTGTGAGAGGCAACTGATTAATGTATCTCTTGCATATCGATCTGTCTCCTCCTCTTTCTCCCTTCCTTCCCTTCTCTATGAAAATGAATAAATAAAATCTTTAAAAAAAAACAGTAACAGAATGAACCGCAATGGTGGTGATCACAGTAAAATATAGGGACCTGACAGAACACAACAGAACAAAGAGGAATATAGCACAACGTTAGTGTAATCTAAGTCCTTGTGACATTAGAGTATTTTTGTATTCTACTACCACATTGCATGAGATGTTTTGAGGGAGTTTCATACAAGGTGGATCATATTTTTGGTGCCATATATCTTAAACTATAATCTCAGATGAGGAAGAAATGCACATGTACAGTCCAGGATCACTGAATAATACAGCCTTCCTTTAGAGCTCCTGAAATTATTCATCAGAGGGCTGTGCATCTACTGAGCAGGAGAAACCAGCCCGACATGGATGGCATCATGAGTGGAAACACCCAAGTGGGTTTCAAGTGTGTGGGCCAAACAACTTCCTCTGCAACACATTTGCTGGTTTGCAGTTGAGGTGCTCCCTCCATGGTCCCATGAATGTAGGGCACCTTGTGTTGGTGCTGCTGCCAGGACTGATTGACCTAAAGACCGAGTCTGCTGAGGACCAATACCAGGGAGAAGGTCTGGAACATGACACTGTGCTTTGGAACAAGCTTTCCTAAGATCCAAACTGACATTGCATTATTAGCTCACCTTGGCCTTGGACTTGAAGAATGACTTGGGGAAGAATTGAATAGGGAGGTGGGAGGTGTAGAAGCGTGGGTCTGTCTGATTCTCTAAAACATCAAGCCCTGTCTGTGTTTCTACCCATGGTGAACGTTTCCAGATGACAGTAGATTGTACCCAAGTGGGATCCCCCTTGGTGTGGATCAGACCGATCATCTCCCTTATCCAGTTGGTTCCTGAATGAGGAAGAACAGAGTGTTACCTTCTTCAAATGGCTTTGACTCCACTGTGACATCTTAAAAACAATGTTACTTCTGTATGTCACCCATGCCAACTGATGTTTTATTTCTCATTTACTTTTAGTCCCATTCAATTGGTCTTTCATTCTTAAACACTCTGTACCTTTGGCTTCCATGAGACTATCCTCACCTTTAGCCCCACAACTGTATTTAAATATAGAAAATTCAAGTTGTAGTAAAATACACATAACACAAAATTCATCATCTTAACCAATTTAACGTGTTCAGTTTAGTAGTGTTAAGTACATTCATACCATTGCTCACTCACGTCTACAGAATGCGTTTCATCTGCCAACACTGAAACTATACTCATTAATCAACAGGCTCTCCCATGCATTCCTCTGGCAACACCAATCTGTTGTTTCTCTATCTGCCTCTGACCACTCTCAGTATCTCGTATGAGTGGAATCACACAGTATTTGTTCTCTGTCACTGGCTCATTTCACTTAGTATAGTGTCCTCAAGGTTCCTTATGTTGTAGGAAGTGTCAGAATTTCCTTTTGTTAGAAAGGCTGAATAATATCACACAGTATGTTTACACCACACTTTATTTCTCTCATCCACTAATGAACATTTAAGTGAATTCCGTCCTTTGGATATTGTGAGTAATGCTGCTAGGAACATGGGGGTACGACTGTCTCTTCCAGGCCCAGCTCAGAGTGTGTTCGTTTACAGCAGAAGTACAATCGCTGGAGCCCTTTCACTCTTGCTCCCACTGAGAAATCTCTGCTTCCTCCTTATCACGTGAACAACCCCAGACCCAACAAAACGATTCAGCCCACTTCATACACAGAGCCTCCTGACTCACATGCACTAGCAGGCAAGGCAGAGGAAATATTGTTAAGGAAGGAAACTTCTACAAACATCCAAACTCCATCAGGAGAGTGAACTCTACCTTCCTCCAAGCAGGGTCCTCCTAGTGAAGTGTGGCAATCAGATCATGAAGGGAGGAATCATGGACACACACTCTCCCAGTGAGGCTGACGCTGTTTTTGACCAAACAGTAGGCAAATGCTAATTATTACTACTCAAGTGAAGAAGTTAGGGCTCCACATACACCTGGATGCCTGGAAATGCTCTACAAGGGAAAGGTTCTGGGACCTTTGAAAGAGCATAGATATTTGTTGCTCTCTGATATGGGAAACACTAAGAGGGGAATGCTCAGCCATTGCAGCTGCCTGCTTCTGCCTCTGAGTGAGTGGAGAGGACTCACAGCCCCCACCTCCTGTACCCCTGGCAGCCCTGAGGAGGACCCCACCATCAGACCTGCCAGCAGGTCTGCCCCATGAATGCCTGCAATTTGGAATGAAGTGGGCCAATGCTTTATTTTTAGCCAGAGCATTTAGAATAAGACAGATTCCCTTATGTGAAGTTGTGTTTGTCTGGATTCTGTTCTAAGCAGCCATCTACATCTGCAGCCTTATACTTGCTTTGTTCGTGTTTCTCCTGACCAGGGCAGCAGGAGAAAGTATGTCTTCACCAAATATCGTTAAGCTCACACAGTAAATATATAGTCAGAGCCCTGCACAAAGGCCCTTTCTAAGTTATTATATTTAAAAAGTTACATTTTTTTCTCTCTCAGATTATTTTCAGTAGTCAGAACTGTAATGTCTCCATACCCCAGAAATGTAATCTAGAGTGTTTGTGGTACAGTGCTGCCTAATTTCAACAATTAATAAGTCACTTTGAGCCCACTGCCTCAGTGAGGCTTCACTCTCATTTCTCTGTCACTATCCTAGTCCTCAATATGTTTGTCAGTTGACCCACCTGCTGAAATAGCCTCGTCAAATCAAATCTCACCCATGGCTCCCTACTTATTGTTGGCTGTTACAGTTTCTTCATCGTCAGCGGCACCTAGTGATCTTTAGTTATCTGCTTCGGTCAGTTTGCTATTTAAATACTCCCCATGGAATTACATCACATTGGGACAGTTTCCTAATTCCTTGGCATGAATGTCAGCTTCCATATTAATTTTCCATTTAAATACATTTGGCCTCAGTTTTTGCTACTCTCTGTCTGACCCAATGCTCCACAATGTTTTTTTAGGCTCATGATTATTCCTCAGTATATTTTAAATCTGGGCCTTTCCACATGTAATCCACCCTGCTCTGTTTCCTCCTCAACTCTTACCAAGTGTTGTCCTGTGACCCAGCTTTAGTCAGCCTCCTCTGAGACATCTTCTTGATTAGACCTAGACTTTGCTGAGTCCACCATTGTTGAGCCAACTTCAGCAAGAATCCTGCTGAGTAACTAATGTGAAATCACCCCACTGATTCCCACCCCAGCCCCCCACCCCCCACCCCCAACTGGTGATCCTGGTTTCTTACCTGACTTTGGGTAGGAAAGTGTGATGACATCTTCATCCCTCACCACAAATTGATCCTGCAAAGATCTCAGGTCTCCAATAGTAGATGTGGGGAATGGAATCCCTTCAATCCACAGATAATTGTCAGCCATCTCACATAACAGCCTGCAGGTTTGGTCTGCTTTTTCTGGTCTTAGCAATGGAGACAGCCAGTCTGCTTCCTGGTTCTGATCCTGGACAGTGTAACAGGGCGAGCAGTTCAATGTTCCTGGAACACAGATACGTAATAGGATCATAGTCTGCCTGAACAATTAATAGCCATCTCAGTACTTTCTGAGAAATTTTGGATTCCATGGAAGAAGAACCCAGAAGGTAAATAAACAAACAGAGAAAAAGAAAGTGGGGGTGATTCTTCATTTGAAAACAATTTCTGGAAAATAACTTGATGCTCTTTTCCTGCCAATAATTACCTCTGTGGGTGTTTTATCCCAGGTTCCACAGCTAATAATTGACTTTGTTCAGAAAACATCCAATCAAACAATATATTTAGAGTCCATTAAAATTGTGATTGAATTGCTAGGTTAGATTCATGTACTGTTTGGCCTGTTAAAAAATGTGTAAGCCACATTCACTCTTGACTGGTAATATTTCTAATTTTCATGAGTGATGACATGGGTAGAATTTCATATCATTTTTCTAACATAAAATGAGCTGATACTTATTTTCTTACCCAATTTCACTTTGCTGGTTGCTGTAGATGTGTCCCCTTATGTGGGTGGTGTGAACCCTCCTGTTGTAGTTAACCTTTCAGTGGGAAGGACTTACCTTCAGGCCAATCAGCTGTGAGGACTGATTGCAACTGCAGCAGAGGAAGTGCTGTGCAGGGCAAACCCCATGGAGCAGAGCTTGCTTCAGTGGGGCTCTGGTGCCGGAAAAATCCACTTTTCAAGTGTGTCACTCATGATAGTTGTTGTGCGATGGTCTGAAACTGTCCACTATAGGTGTTGGCTTTGGGACTTTTTGGAGGGACTGGCCAAGGTCAACTGCTGTGTGTTCCCAGGCCAGGGCCACCAACAGGAGCTGCAAAGTGATCTACATGTGATTGCTAGTTGTGCTGGACTTGACGGTGCTGAAGAGAGGCAAAGCTGCCAACCAAGGCTGGCTGCCACTACTGCTGAGCCTGAGGCCACATCACAGGAGGTATGGGACACACTGAGGCCAGATGGTGCTTGTTAGTGTTTGTGTACCTTTGGGAGACTTCAGGATGGTCTGAAGCATGAGCCAAGACAGGCCATTTCTATGGAAAAGTCACTGAAAAATGACTTGGGTGGGCCTACAAGTTGGGTTGGAAGGGGTCTCAGGGAATGACCAGGGTGGGGTGGACAGTGCTAGCCAGGTTGATGGAGACTCATATGATGCCCACCTGCACCCACAGGGAGAGGGCTCAGCAAGCAATGGCCTCTGCCAGCACTTCTGTCTGGGAGAAAGCTGCCCCCATACCCCGGCCAGCTCTTGCCCGGAGCCAAACAATTCAGTTCTTGCCTATATGTCCCTGGTGCCTTTCAAGCTGCTGCCCTAGTGCAAGAGGTCAGAACGAGTATTTGCAAATAAGTCTGTACATGGGACCTTTAGGGGGAACAGTGTGGAATGCCAGCAACCCTCCACTCACTGAGCCACCGTCCCTACCAGTTTTTACAGCCAGAAATTAGGGGGGGGCTTCTCCTACTGTCATGAGAAGTTAGGGCTGGTGGGGGCGGGGGGTGGCCCTCATGAAGGGCCTGGTGTAGGTCTTCTCAGGGGAGAGCTCTGCAGCTGAGACATTCCTCCTGATTTTTAACCACCACATGTCATGGATGTGGGGGAAAAGGACTTGAGCCTGGGTGATTCAGAAGGTGCATGGGTTCTTTAAGGTAGAACCATTACCATGAATGCACTGTGTTCAAGAAATGAACTCAAGGTGCGGTAAAATGAAATACACAAGATCAGGTGTAACGATGAGGGGGAGGGGCAAAGTGCTTTGCAAGGCTGTGTCCTAACATGTTTGATGTACAGAAAAAAACCTGTCACCATATGACAGGGTTTCTGCTGTAATCCCAGCCCTGCAGGTGGAGAAAACCAGGTCCAGTGGGACCAGGTTCTTGTTCTATGAATGACTGAGCCATGGGTGCTCAACACCCCAGAGGAAAGTGGTTGTGTTTCTTCTCTATACTTGTTTAAGGTTTCATTGCTGTTGTTCTGTTTCATTTACTTGTTTGTTGAGTATTCTGGAAGTATGTTTTCATTTAAAACATTTGGAATTTAGGATTTTTTTTTCTGGGAAATTCACTTTGTTGATTTTATAGTGTTGTATCTTGCCTCTAAGTGTAATGTTTTGCCTTAAGGTTTACCTTGTCTGATATCAATAGCACTAAAAAAGGATTATCTTGATTAGTATTTGCACAGTGCAATCAACTCAATTTTTGTCCTCCATAATCATCCGTTGACATCCTCAAGGTGGTGGTATTAGAAGGTGGGCCCTCTGGGAGGTGACAGGTCATGAGGGCTCCATCATCATGAACCTAACACCCTTAAACAAGAGACCCCAGAGAGAGCCCCGCCCCTTCCTCTAAGTGAGGACTTCCTCCTTTCTTTTTTCCCTCTTGCCCTGAATCCTCCCAGAACACTTTCTCTTATATTTTATATTCAGGTATGCAGTCACAGGTTCAATCTCAGCTTCATCTGAGTAGGAGGAAAACATGAATATTTGGCTTTCATAAAGTTAAACATAGCATGTGTGTCACAGAGAGGCTGTGAGTCACGTGTCCTTGCAATGCACTCTCTGTAGGCATTGCTTCCTTGGGAAACCCAGGCTGTGGGGATGGGGGCACTCACACTCCTGGTGGAGTTTAGAAGGTCTCTCTCTGGCAGCTCTCTGCTTTGGATACTCCTTATCTTCCTGGTGCAACAATCAAATCCGTGTATGAAATATAGGATTAAGGATTAGGGGACTGCAATGTGGACTACCAAATGAGGAGGAAGCTCATTGAGTAACAAGACTGACAGCAGCTCTGGCTTAGTTGGTTGGAGTGCTGTCCTGAAAACCGAAGGATCATTGGTCTGATTCCTGGTCAGGGCACATGCCTAGGTTGCAGATTCGGTCCCCGGTCAGGGCGCATATGAGAGACAACCGATCAATGTTTCTCTCTCACATTAATGTTTCTCTCTCTTCTTCCCCCACCCTTCCCCTCTCTAAAATCACTAAGCATGTCCTTGGGTGAGAATTAAAGAAAGGAAAAAAAACAACAGCAGAAGCCAGGACTTCTTCAGAAGTCCAAAGCAGAGAATTTCAAGAATGAAGAATTGAACACTGATCAGTAAAGATGATGAATGAACATATTAATCACATAGGTGGACATGGGCCTCATGGTGAATTAACACAGTGATTGTAAGATGCACAGGTGGGGAGTCCCACTTCCAGCATGATGGCACTGTTGACCTGCACCCCAGGAAAAGAGTGAAGGCTATTACTATTTTTTAAATCTTCATCCAAGGATATGCTTTTTTTTTAAAAGATTTTATTTATTTATTGTTAGAGAAAAGGGGAGAGAGAGATACATCAGTGTGTGGTTGCCTCTCACACACCCCCAACCAGGAACTTGGCCTGCAACCCAAGCATGTGCCCTGACTGGGAACTGAACTGGCAACCCTTTGGTTCATAGGCTGGCACTCAATCCATTGAGCCACACCAGCCAGGGCTGGGTTATTGTTGTTTGTTTTTTTCATTGCTTTTAGAGAGAGTGGGATAGAAACATTGATGTGAGAGAGACACATCAATCAGTTGCCTCTCACATGCACACAGATCAGGGATCAAAACCTAGGTAAGTACCTAACCAGGAATCAAACCCACAACCTTTTGGAGTACAGGACAACACTCTAAACAATTGAGTCACACAGGCCAGGGCTCGAGACTATCTTCATTTTGTTAGTACCCTACCATTGTATCCCAACTGGGTGAAATACTTGGCACAGAATGGGAACTAAAGAAAATATTGGATAAATAAAAGAATAAATGAAACAATAAGCAAAAAAGCCTTAAGCTCTGAAATATCATTGTGATTCTGTATCAGACATTTCCAGTTTGAACCTTGGCTCTCAAAATTTCACTTGCTAAGAAACAGTGTAATGTCTCTGAACTCAATTTTTTGTGCTTGAACTAACATTATGCATTCACCCATACATTCATTCCTGAGTTCATTCAGCAATCTTGGGAGTGTGGTTGCCCACCTTGTGGTGAATTCCATAGGGGAAGTCACCTTCCCAGACATCAGGTGTTACCTTCAAGATGTCGGCAAGCATCATGAAGCCACGGGGGCCTTTGGCAGCAAAGAGTGGAAGGGAGAAGCTTTAGGGTTTTTTTAATAGACATTTTTAAATACATATTTTTAAATATTTTATTTTATTTTTAGACAGAGGGGAAAGGGAGTGAGAGAAGGAAACATTGGTGTGTGGTTGCCTCTCTCACGCCCCCTACTGGGGACCTAGCCCACAGCCCAGGCGTATGCCCTAACCTGGGAATTAAACCAGCAACCCTTTGGTTGCAGGCGGGCTCTCAATCCACTGATCCACACCAGCCCAGGGTAGAAGCTTTAGCTTTATGAGCCCAAAGACCCCCATGGCTAGAGAGAGACCAGAGTGCCAAGGCTCAGGTGTCCCAGTCCTGATCAAGCCATGTTCAGCACATTCTCTGAATGAGGCAACCTTTCCCCAAGAGGTGAACTTGTCTAAGGCAGTAAGCTTCTCTCCCTCTCTCTCTTCCTCCCTCCCCCCTCTCTAAAATCAATCAATATGCATGTCCTCGGGTGAGTATTAAAAAAATCAGCTCTGACTTTTTCTATCTTTATGACTTTAGGTGAGTTACTTAACCCCCTGGAAACTGGAGATTTTAGTAGAAACAAACAAAAAGACAAGTTAAAAGGATTTAATAAAACCTTAATGACAGAACACTTTGGCCCAGCTAGCTGCTACTACTACTAGCGGTGGTGACAGTACTAATAGGAGTCCTACTAATGATGTGTGTTAACTGCTGTTTTGATTAATTCCACCACATAGTTACTGAGTTGGGACACCAAAACTCAGTAACTCTTGATACCTGGTCCCAAAAACTCAATCCCTCCTAGGGCAACATCAGTGCCCTGTGTTGCCCCTGCAACCCCCCACACATACTGTGATGTTTGATTTGTATGAATAGGTATTTGCTCTTCTCCAATCCCTTGGGATTTTCTAAGCATTCAACCCCAATGAAGGAGTCTTTTGTTACATTAGTAAGATGAGGGCAGGAAAGTCTCTCAGGTGGGGGCTGTTTACTGGAAAACCTACCACGTGACCTGAGGATGGAAACTTTCAGCTCCACCCCAGACATCCAGGTGAGGCAAAATAGTGAGAAGCTAGGAAACTCCTTGACAAGGGAAATAAGAGAAACTGAGGGAAAATAATTAAATAAGACCAAACAATTTGAGCAATTTACATCAGCTAATGAATCAAAAGGTTTTATCTTCCCTGACCAAGGACACTTAGGAGCAAATGGCTACACACTCCAGATCATCCCAGTCCCTCTTCGATAATGTTTTCTGAAAATATAACCAGAAAATAACCCCTGACCCATCTGTATGCATTTTGATGAACCAACATACTGACAGACACACCTGAAAAGCTAATGAATATTCTGTTAAGACCATCCCCTGAGATCTTCCCTAGGATTCCAGCTGGCCAAAGATGAAAAGCCTCAAGACAAAAGATCCACAGCGCCCATGCTTGTATCTTTGCTGTTTTTCTCCTAAACTCCAAGGGTCCCCACAAGACTTGCAACCAGGGGACCACTAGGCAGCAGCAGCTTGTCCCAGGCTCATCCCCTGATCCTGTTTCCAAAGCCCCCCTTTCTCTCTCCTGTTGCTTCTTGTACCTTAAGCCCTTCCTTTGTTTCACCGTTCCCAGCTTTTAAAAAATGTACTCTCAAAATCACCTCGACTGGTATTGAGAAATGTTTCCTACACAGTGCCAGCACACCTGAGGCAGACCCCCCAGCTCTGTTCCCAGACCCGGTCCAGTGACACTAGGAGGGGAGGAGGGCTGGAGATTGAGTTTAACCTCCAATGGTTTAGTCAATCATGCCTGTGTAATGCAGCCTGCATAAAAACCCAAAGGAAGGTTCAGAGAGCTTCCGATGGATGAGTATATGGAGGTGTTGGAAAGCGGCAAGCTCAGAGAACATGGAATCTCCAAGACCCTTCCCATGTATGTTCCCCTATGCATGTCTCCCATTTGGTCATCCTGAGCTATATCATTTTATAATAACCCATGATCTAGGGAGTAAATGTTTCTGAGTTCTGTGAGTCGCTCTGGCAAGTTCATCAAATCCAACGAGGGGAATCATTGGTTTAGCTAATCAGTCAAATGCACAGGTGACAACCCAGATTGTGATTGGCCGCTGATGTGGGTATGCATGCAGGGGTTGGGAAGCAGTCTTGGGGACTGAGCGGTGGGACCTGAAACTATAGCCAGCTAAATGGTGTCAGAGTTGAGCTGCATTGTAGGACACCCAGCTGGAAAATTGCTGGGGGAACAAATCCACACCCTGACAGTGTGATTAGAACGACACGTACACACACCTATAAAAACACAAAAACTGGGTCTCTACACACAGGTCACAGTGATTTCCCTAACAGAACTACAAAAAAGGGGTCACACACATACAAGGATACAATTCCACAAACACATACGCGCATTCACTATCTGTAGTTCCCTACACACAGACACATACTACACACCACACCTGGGATCAATCAGTTATCTTGGGCTCCTGGAGCACAGGATTTCTGTCGCCACCATTCAACTCTGCAAATGTGCAAAAGCCACCAGAGAGGATACTGACACATACACATACATATTTTAAATCAGTGGTTTTACACACACGTAACCACAAAAACTGGGCTTTTCAGGAAATATTTTAGGCTTTGTGAGCCATTCAAGTGTGGACAAAAAAGGGGTTGTATGGAAAGAAAACTCAGGGTGGTATTGTTACCAATGAGTTGGGGGGATTGTCTCCTGATATAAAGGAATTTAGATCAGGGACAGAGATAAAAGGAAAGGCAGACTTCTTGAGACTCTGCCCAGGGTGAGAACACTGAGATAGGGTCCCAGGTTCTGCACCTCAAATGCAGGGCTTAGGGGGTTTTATGGCTTAAGGACACAGAAGTTGCTGGGGTTAGCCAATTGGGGTAGGTTAGGAGGCTTCTCCCTTTAAAAAAGTACTTACTGGAGGATATATTGACTTTAGAGAGAGGGGAAGAGAGAGAAAAGGAGAGAGGGAAACATCGCTGGGTTGCCTTTGGTACATGCCCCGACTTGGGATCAAACCACAACTTAGCTATGTGCCCTGACCGGGAATCAAACCCTCAGCCTTTCTGTGCACCATGGCAGGTGTGGACCATGCTCCAAACTAACTGAGCCACCTGGCCAGGGCAGCTTCCCTTTTTTGGAACACTTATGTCCAGGTAGACATCAGCGAAGTGAAACATTCTGGCATTGCGCAGGACTTATTATGGGACGCTCCAACTTCTGCAGAGCCCCCCGGGACCCAGAGGTGGGGCGGTGGGACGAGAAGCGTCTGGACTGGAAATCGCAGAAGCCAAGAAGGGCGGCGAGTCACGGAGGTTGGATCTGGCTAAACAGAACAAGGAAGGCACCGCAGCAACTGAGAACGTCCACGTGATTTCACCGGGTAGTGCGGTCTGGCCTGTGCGCGGGGTGGTGCGTGCTACGTGCGTCGGCCCAGCGGCGGGGCCTCGGCCTGCGAGCGGGCAGTGACGCCCCCCTGGCCGGCTCTGATTGCCTGCAGCCCGGGGTTCGTACGAGAGGGGCGGGGCCTCCTCTCCCTACGTGTGGGACGTCCCGGGAGAGGGGCGAGCCGACGCCCTCGCGTCGCATGGCTCTGTTTGGGGGTGGGGCCTCGCCCTCCAGGAGAGAAGCCCTGGGGCGGCCTCGCGAGTGAGGTGGCTGGGTGAGCAGGCGCAGGGGGCACGGGGCGCCTGCTCAGCTGTCAGAGTGGGCGCAGCCGGGAAGCGACCAGAGAGAACGGAGGTGAGTTTGAGTGTGAGTGTCTGTGCTCTCGCGACTGCGTGAGGTCGTGGGCCCGAGGCTGGTGGAGTCGTGAGGCCGCGTCGGGGCGAGGCTGGGTGGGGTCGTGAATCACGTTGGTGCTTCCGCCTGCGGCTGCCGTGCGGTCGTCTGGTGGGCTGCGCCTGAGGTGAAGGGACGTGACTGTGTGAAACTGTGTGATGGCGTCCGTGTGCTGTGAGAAGAGGGTGGGTGGCCGCGCGCGCGTGTGTGTGTCGGAGTCAGTCGCGGGGGTGGCGGGGGCGTCTCTCAGGACCCTGCATCTCACTGTGGTCTGTTTACACGTGAGAGAGAAGTGACTGCACCTGTGGGGCTGGGAGTGGGCATGTGAGTGTGGCCCTGAGTGTGTATGTGTGTGACCGTCTGTGCGCATCGTCTCTCACAGCCTGGGGTGCTTTGACTGTGTGCCTTCGCGACCCAGTGTCGGTGGCTTTTCAGTTGCGAGTGTGTGGTTGTGCTGTCCATGTGTGTATCTGCCTGCAACTGGAAGCGGGACCCCGTGGGGAGGATTCCGAGCGCTGCACAGGCGCGATGGGCCGCGGGGAAAGCTGCGCGGGTGCTGTTGTGCGAGGCTTGTCCCCTGGGAGAAGTAGGATGATCCCAGTGCCTGCTGGGGTGATGGGAAAATTAAATGGAGTAACAGGTGAGACACCCGGCAGAGATCTTGCGCTTACTTAGCACTGTGTAGGGGGTGGTTGTAGTGCCGGGGGTTGGTTTTTTTGTTTGTTTGGGTTTTTTTTTCTCTCTGACCTGGCGCAGGGGTCGGGGTGCAGTGGTCATTATCTCTGAACTTGACGCTGGGCACTCGTCCTTGAAGCCCAGGGTCGTCTTTGGGTTTGAGCAGCAGCGCCCAGTAACGGAATCCACAGCGGGTTGTGCGCGGTTGAAGGCCGGGCAGAGTGAACCGCGGGCTCTGAGACTACTCCGATGTCATCAGTCCCTAGCTGGGAGAGGCCACTTAAATCACTGACCTCGGCTTCACGCGCAAAATGGAAATGATGGTACCAGTCCCAGGCTTGGGGTGAGCACTGGGTGGAACGAGACCGACACAAGTAAGCAATGCAGAAATGACAGTTGCAAGGATACCCAGAGAATAAAAGCCCACAGGAAGAAAAGCAAAAGTAGAGCCCCAGAGTAAAGGTTTCAAGACAGAATGGAAGTCTAGGTCTGAACTTTGATTCCGAATATTCTGGTCAGTGTCCTGGGAGGGCTAGAGCAGGGGTAGGAGAGGAGCAGAGGGTCTTTCTGAATGGAGATGTCCCTAGGGAGCTTGTGGAGGGGGAAGACCGGAGCTGGGACGTGGCTGGGCCAGTGGGCAGGGCTGGGGGGCGGGGAGTGGTCCCTATAACACCGACTGGACACAGCTGCATCCAGACCAATTCTCGGCCTCCTCACTGTGGTTACTTTGAGCCAGATAATTTGAGCCAGGGTTTCCTGTGTACTGTAAGATGTTTGTCCTTACCCTCAGCCTCTACCCACCAGATGCCAGTAGCACGTGCCCTCCCCAACTGTGAAAGCAAAAATGTCTCCAGACACTGCCAGGTGTTGCCGGAGGGCAAAATCATCCCAGTTAAGAATCACTGGTGTACAGGACTGTGATGAGGGCACACCACGGGCAGTTCCAAGACGTGAGGAAGGTGGGGGCTAGAGGGGAGAGGTTGTAAAGGGACAGTGTCCTGAGACGAACAAGCTCTAAGTGGCACTCACTCACTCACTCAGTAGTCATGTGCCTGCATGCGCTGGGCTGGTCAACAAGACAGATGAGGTTCCTACTCACCTGGTGCTTGCATTTAGTAGAGAGAGCACAAATTTACAACAGGTGGCAGTAAGTATCTTGGAAAGTAAAGTAGGGTGAAGTGATTATGAGACGACAGCAGGTGCTGTTTTCAGACTCAACACCCAGGCATCTCGCTCAACTCCAAAGCCAGAAATGATGACCATCAATGACTGTCAATCCCTTTATCCCTTGTCTTTTCTCCTCCAGTGTTGAAATCCAGCCCCACCCTTGGGCTCAGAGACTGGGGCAGTGGTTACAAACCATGGCTTTGCCTGAGTGTCACCTTGGGAAGCTTTAAAACAAACAAACAAACAAACAAACAAAAACCTGAGGCCTAGATTCAGTCCCCAGAGATTCTGATTTAATTGTTCTGGCATGGGGCACAGCCATCACTATTTATCAAAAAGCTCCCAAGAGATTCTGATGTGCAAACAGGACTAAGAGCTACAGCTCTGAGAGCTTGTGGGCTCTGCTGGGGCTTTGGGAGTGACAGAAATGAATTTGGTGGAGACGGGAGGAGATGAGTGACCAGTGCTTTCCATGTCAGCTAAGGCAGTCCTGACAGCTGTGTGTCCCTTCAGTAGGGACGTTCCCGGCTTCATCCTGCAGGTGAGAAAGTCTCTCCCCATGCAAAGAAGAGGAATGGCCGGGCCCATGTTCATGAGCTGCACCTGCGTATTCTGTTGTAACTGGTCTTGGAGCAAGTGGCCCCTGAGGCCAGCAGGTTCAGGGAAGGGGCAGTCTTCGAATATTTGATAGGCCCTGGCTGAAAGGAAGCAGGAACTGCCTGTGCATTAAATGGCTGGCTTTCAGGTGTCAAGATGTATCCCCAACTCAGTGCCCAGCACGGCCTTCTGGGATCAGAGAGGTGCTGGGGCTGAGGGGGACCCTAGTTGTCTGCCCCTGAAGAGACGCACAGCCACTGCCCAGTAACTCTTTGAAGCCTGTTTCCCTCCAGTCGCCAGCCATCCTGGCCTTAGGACCAAGAATTTACCTTTGTGCTTTCCAAAGCCCTTTCCCTCCCTGTGGTCTAGACTTGGGAAGACAAGCTGGCTGTACTGCTGTGCCCTGCGGTGTCGATCCAGCCTCTTGGTTTCATTTGTGGCAGTGGTGTTTTGATGAGGCAGTCACACATGTGTGGTACAAGAGGCCAAAGTGTAGATGGGGAAGATGAAGGGTTGGGTTTTCATCCCCTGCCGGGTGACCCAGTGTCCTTCCGCAGAGATGCTCACTGGCAGTCACCAGCTTCTTGATTACCCTTCCAGAGCTCGTCTAGGCCTTTGCAAACTCATGTATTTGTACCCCATGTTTTGTTTTTCTGAAGTGGTTTTTCTGCACTTTTCCCCCAATCATTGCACTGTCTCTTGGAGGTTAGGGTTGGCTTCCCTGGAACAGTACAAGGCCATCTTGCGATTCACATTTTGAATCAGAACAGACCCGTTATCTAACTTGGAACTGAATTATGGTCTTGGTTTGATTCCTCATCCCTTCCACCCACCCTCAAGGGAGAAAAGAACTTGAACACTGAGAGAGGGAAACACCTGTAATTCCATTTCCCAGACTGCCTCTGGCTGTACCTCACTCAAAGAACAATCTGTTTCCTACGTGTCCACTGTTGCTGGCATGGGGTGTGGCGATGGTGCTCTCCAGACATGCGGGTGAAGCATTTAGGGATGAGCTGCCGTCGTGGCCACAACTTATTTTAAAATGATTTTTTTTACCTTTGTTTTGTTTTTTAGCTTGTTTTCTTCCATTTTTTTTTTTAAGTAAAGAAAATGTGACTATTGGGTGAAGAGTGGTCAGGTGTTCATTGCACTATCACTTTCTCTAGATTTCAGATTTTTCAGTGGGGGTGAGGAATAAAATGCACACCCCATGTCTGCCTTTTACAGACCAGCCCGTCTGCAGAAGACAAGTTCAGAGGGCTTGGGGTGACTGCAGGCAGAAGTGCTCTGTGATGCGGTCTCTGCATAGAGCAGTTGACCCTGCCACTAACCATCAGTGGGCCGGAAACGTTCAGGGCTGGTCCCTGAGTCAGTCCACGGAGATTCCCAGCACACCGCTCTATGCTGGTGCTGTTGGCCCAGGATGGGGGCAGTGAGCAGGAGTCAGGTGCCTGCCTGGTGGAGCCCGCCCTCGTGGGGACCCGTGCAACCACACACATAGATGGGGAGCAGCAGGTGCTGTGAGCAACTTGGAGTGGCAGAATGGTGTTGACTCCGCAGGGCAAGGCAGCGCTGTCCCCTACCACCAGTGTAAGACACTTTAAAATTTCCAGGAGCCACATGGAGAAGAGTAAAAGACAAAGCCAATTAATCATTAAAGTCAATTTAATAATGCATTTTATTATTTAACTCAGTACATCTGAAACATTATGGTTTCAGCTTGTAGTCAGTCTAAACAGTTACCAGTGGTACAGTTTACACACTTTTTCTCGTACGAGTCTTTGAAGCCGATGTGTATCTTACATGCAGTGCCCCTCCATCCAGATGTGTCATGTTCACTGCAGATATTTGTTCTGTATTTAAATTTCATAAAGTTTATCATTGGAGAAGTACAGTCACACACCCCAGTTGTTCTGAACATACCTTAAAGTTTTACAGTAGCAGAATTGAGAACCCATTTTCAATTTTAGCTTAAAAATAAATTTTAATTTGGTAATTTTCATATTATATTTTAATAATAAATTCACAGAAGTAACATAAAATCAAACACTCTGTTTCTTAGTTGCACGAGCCTTGTTTCCAGGGCATACTTGTCACACTGGCTGGGGACATGCTTGCGGTTCTTGTAGAGTCTCCAGGGCCACCCAGAAGGCCAGTGAGCCTCCTGACTTCTGTTCTTCTGCAGCCCCACCTTCCCAGCTTGCTGCCCCTCCCCAGGTGAGAACCCTTGGAAGGGAAATAAAGATGCCTGCTGCAGGAGAAAAGGCCAAGGTAAGCAGCCCTTACTCTTCCTTTTGAAAAGTTCTGTCTTGTGAGCCGTGGACCATTTACTTTTCCTCCAGGGATACTTCCTGCCCAGTGGAGATGCAACCAAGACCCGGTCCCCAGGTTCCTCCCATCACCACAGAGGGTGGGAGCTGAGAAGGGCCCACTCTCCCTTTTTCTCAGTGTGCACATGACCACTCCCCTGTTGGTTCAGCACCTCGAGGATCTCTGCCAGCATCACTGGGAGAAATGCCCTCCCCACAAGGAATGCCCGATTTCCCACAATGGAGATGCCTGCCCAGGCGAGACCTGCTGAGGCACGGGTGGATTCCGTGTTGCTCTCCAGAGCTAAGCTCCTGTCATTTTGTTTCTATGTAATACACTTTTTATACAACACAGTCTTAAATATCATGCTGCGTTGTGTTTCACGGATGTCAATATACCTGCCCCTTCTGGCCTCAGCACCCCAAGATGTGTCCTGAGTAGCTCCCTGGCCTGTGTCCCCTGTGTTTGGGACAAGTCCTCTGTCTGCTGCAGGCATGTGGGAACAGGAGCCCACAGTGACAGGATGGGGGTTTTCCATTTCAGGCACCAGTGACGTCTGGGGACTTGGCCATCTACTTCTCCCTGGAGGAGTGGGAGGAGCTGAGCCCCATGCAGAAGGATCTGTACGGAGACGTCATGTTGGAGAACTACCAGCACCTGGTCTCTCTCAGTACGGCTCCCCTGCAATCCACAGCTGTCCTCTGAGGGGTGGGAACCAGCCAGTCTGGCCTGGAAAACAGAAGCTGCTCCAGTCTGGGTTTGTTTTCTTGTTAACAGCTTTTCTGGGATAGAATTCACACTGTACAATTCACCTGTATCACGTGTCCAACTCGGTAGTTTTGATTGTATTGGCAGAGTGAGTGTCCATCAGCACAGTCATGTTAGAACATTCTGCCACCCCTACCCCCAAAGAAACCCCATGCACATTCGCATCACTCTTCATTTTCCCCTGCCCACTGATCTCCCCAGATGAGACAAATACTCCTCCACTCTCTGTCTCTATGGACTTGCCTGTTCTTGGCCTTTCGTGGAAATGGAGTCACACAGCATGTGGCCTGTGTGTCTGGCTTCTGTCACTGACACCATGTTTCCAAGGTACATCCACATGTACTGGGTGTCAGTGCCTCATTACTTTTTATGGCCGAGTAACATTATACCCTGTGGATGGACCGCATTTGTTTCTCCATCCATGAGTTGATGGGCATTCAAGCTGTTCCCACTCCACAACTCAAGAATATGCTGCTGTAAACATCTGTGTACGAGTTTTTGTATGGATGCATATTTTCATTTGGGTATGTAGCTATGAGTGGAATTGCTTGCTGGTCATATAGTAGCTGTGTATGTAATGTTTTGAAGACACCTCACTTGTGTTAAGACAGAGAATTTAATATCAGGAGTCAACAGGTACTAGTAAAAGGTGATTAGTGGACCTTAGGGTGATGCAGAGGTGGTAAGGCAGGACACAGCCACCCTCCCAGGGCAAGGGAAGAGTCTAGGGCTTTCAGGACTCGGAAGGACATAACCTTGTGTAGGAGGATTGGATCACGTTGCCTGGTTCTGGGGGTGGATGGGAAAGAGGAAAACAGAAATTGAAACCACCAGAGCCCCTGCCAGTGGATGCTCCCAGGGCGTGGCTGGCAAAGGAGAGGTGTGGGTTGCGGAGTCCCTGTGTCAGAAACAGCCCAGAGAAGGGGGGTCGGGAGCAGAAGGGCAGCAACTCAGTGACTAGCCTCAGGAGTTTCTGCTCCTGCTTTTCAGGAAAATGGCCGGCTTTGTAGAGTTAGGAAGGAAAAACTCCACTGCCTGTGCCTGGATTTTCATCTCCCTCATTCTCTGACTGCCCTTCTGGTCCTCTGAGCTCCCTTTGTGCTGACGAGTCTCCAACCTGGCTGTTGACACAAGGCTCGGCTCCGATGTCATGGCACACACATCACATTCAATTCCCATGTTTGTCCTGTTGCCGGACTTTCTTATCAGAGGCCAAACATGATCACCTTGTTGGAGAAGGGGAAAGCACCCTGGATGGAGCTAGTGAGAAGACTCAGGGGCCTGGGTGAGTGAGAGAGCCAGGGCTTAGAAGTTCTGTGTAAGAGCACATGCCATTGGGAGGGGGCCACCCTGTGAGGTACTACCTGAGAGCTGCTTCCCCACCTCCTGGGCAGAAAGTTAAGTCTGTGCAGTGTGATCCATCCCCACCCCAAGGGAGAATAACTGACATTTTACTGGGTATCAGCCCCCTCTGTAAACACAGGTTTCTCCCAACAGTGCTGTGAGGTAGGAACCATTACTTCTATTCTGTAGACAAGGAAACCGTGGACCAGAGAGCTTTAGTGACTTGCCCCAGATTGCCCAGCTAGGAGGTGGCAGCAGAGCTGGACCTTTACCCCAATTTCTAGTCTCAGGAGCTTAGATCTTAACACCCTCATCCCTCCCTGCCACTTTCCCTGCCTCAGCTTCCATATTTACCCTCAGAGAAAGTGCGTTCCGACCTCTTTAATAGCACCTCTAATGATAATGTCCCAATGTTCATTTTCTTCATTCCTCAAAAAAATCAAAAATCTTTTCCAAAACTGTTCATTTTCACTACTTTGTAAGAACTCATTCCCTTTCCTAACAGATTCCTCTTTGGTTGGTTAAGTCATGTGGGTTTTTGGGTTTTTTTGTTTGTTTGTTTTTTACACTTCTGTGAGGTTTTTTCATTGTTGGGGGGAGCATAACATTAAGTATACAATTCTAACCATTTTTTAATGTACAGTTATATATTCACATTGTCATGGAGCAGACCTCTAGAACTTGTCCCTCTTGCAACACTGAAAGTCTGTGCCCTTGGTCACCAGCATTCTGCTCTCTGTTTCTATGATCCTGACAACTGTGGATACTTCATGTGAATAGAATCATACAGTATTTGACCTTTACTTACTGGCTTCTTTTACTGAGCTTAATGTCCTTGAGGTTTATCCATGGCATAGCATGTGACAGGATTTCCTTCTTTTTAAAGGCTATGTAATATTCTATTGTATGTATGTTCAGCCAGCCCTCCATATCCTGTTCCACATTCATGGTTTTAACCAACTGTGGATTGAAAATGTTTGAAAATATGTTGCATCATATGATGGTTGCATCTGTACTAAATAGCGCAGACTTTTTTCCTTGTCCTTATTCTCTGAACAGTGCAGTATAATAATAACTATTTACACAGTATTTATGTTTTAGGTATAATACATAATCTAAAGGTGATTTAAAGTTTACAGCAGGATTGTGTAGATTATATTGTAAATACTGTCATTTTATATAAGGAAGTTGAGCCTTTTATGGTTTGTTTTTTTTTTAGTGGATGCCCTTGAGTTTAAAACATACTTTTACAATTAACCCAAGTCCACTTTCAAATAACATTGTACCACTTCATGGGTAGCATGAGTACCTTATAATAACAAAATAAAGCCAATTGCACCCTCTCATTCCCAGTATCATTGTTGTCATTCACTTCATTTAAATAAATGCGTAAACACACATAATTGAATACATTGTTATATTATTGTTTTGAACATACCATTCTCTGTTAGATCCGTGAAGAATGAGAAAAATAAGAGGGTTTTTTGCCTTCACTATTCCTTCTTTGGTGTTCTTCCTGTCTCTCTGTACATTCTACTTTCTGATCTCTACTATTTTCCATCTCTATAAGGGGACCTCTTTTTAACATTTCCCGCAAGGCAGTCTGCTGGTAACAAATTCCCTCAGTATTTGTTTGTCTGGGAAAGGCTTTTTTTCTCTTTCACTTTTGAAGTACTGTATTTTTGGACTATAAGACGCAACCGCCACCCCACCCCCCCATTTGGGAGGAATTATGGTGGTTAATTCTGCTTTTGCATTCTGTTTACATTTACATTGGTGAAATATTATGTTATTCATGTTATTTAATATTTTACCACATTTTTTGCTTCAAAATTTTTTTCCTATTTTCTCTAAAACCTAGATGCATCTTATGGTCCAAAAATACAGTATATTTTCACAGACTAAAGAATTTGAGGTTAGTGGTTTCTCTCTTCAAAAAAGAGTTGCCAGTGGCTCTTGGAAAAATCAGAATTTAGTTAAAAAGACTACCCTGCCTCAAACTTAATCACCCTAATGAAATTCATTTTCACAGTATTATTTTTTCCTAACATTAATTTGGGCAAAATATCAAAAGGGTTCAAGTAATTTTAAATTCCTCTTCTAATACTTTCCAATTCTCACCACTCCTAGCATTTCAGAGAGCTACTTTAGTCATCTTAAATGACTATTTTTATATTCAGCCTAATAGCCCACAACCCTCAAACCAACTTTAATTTTTATTTTCAAAAAGAACATGTACACTTCAAAAACAATGGCAAAAATCAGAATGAAGGAAAATACTATTACAATACTTTTCCCAGAAAGGATGCTATCTATTTAGATGCACAGCTTTCAGATATTTTCAACGTATAAAATGGGATCATTCTTGCAGTAACATTTGACAAATTCTTCACTTAATATTCTAGGATATTTTCTATGTCAATTCAACTTAGCTATTTACATGACAATTTTTAAAAAAACAAAACAAATATTTAATTTGTTGGTGTCTTTCAGACTCAGGGTCTAAATGTGAGACCAAGAAGTTACGTCTAAATCATTGCAACAAACCTAAGCAACACATCTATCGGAAACCAGTTTCTTCAGCACGAAAAGGTCCCCCAGGAAAGAGAGGCTGCAAAAAAAATTCAGTCCTAATAAAACCCAACAAAGTGCATCCAGGGAAGAATTCTTTAAAATGTAATGACAGTGGGAAAATCTTTTAGTCAAAGTTTATATGTTAAACTCCATCAGAATTCTCATACTGAAGAGAAGTAGTAACTGTAGAAAAGCCTTAAGACAGGTCTCAGCCCTCATCCTTCATCAGAGAATTCACAGTGGAAGGAAAAGCCATGAACGTGGCAAGTGTGGGGAAAGCTTCATTCAAAGAATGACCCTGAATCTCCATGAGAAAATGCATGATGGAAAGAAAACCTTTGGCTGTAGGGAGGCCTTGAGTCAGTCTACATCAGAAAATCTACCTTGTGGAGAATACCCTCTTGTGCAGAAAGTGTGGGAAAGCCTTCATTCAAAGGTCATCCCTTTTACTTCATAGGAAGACTCAAAATGGAAAGACAATATGTAAATGCAGTAAGTGTGCAAGAGGCTTCAGTAAGAGGTCAGTCCTTATTGTACATAACAGAATTCACACTGGAGAGAAAACCCATGAGGGTGAGAAGGCATTAAGTCAGCAGGGAAGTCACCTTTTAGAGAATCCCTATAAATGTAGAAAATGCGGAAAATCCTTTAATAGGATTTCATCCATTATGCTTCATCAGAGAATTCATGCTTCAGAAAAACCCTACATATGTGATAAATGTCAGAAGGTCTTCAGGTGACTTTCAACCCTTATTCTACATCTAAAAATTCATAATGGAGAGAAACTGTACAGATGCAACAAATGTGAGAAGGTCTGTAATCAGCACTCATCCCTTCAACACCAGAAACTTCATACAAGGAAAAAGAAACTTTTTGAATGTCAGGAATGTGGGAAGATGTTTTCCGAAACTGCCAACCTGAAAATTCATCAGAACATTCATTCTGAAGAGAAACATTTCAAATGCAATAAATGTGGTAAAGTGTTCGGCTGCCAATCATTTCTTATTAAACATCAGAGAATTCATACTGGAGAAAAACCCTACCAATGCAAGAATTGTGGGAAGGCCTTCAGCCATTGAATATCTCTTACTCGACATAAGAGAATTCATACTGAAGACACACCATATCAGTGTGATCAGTGTGGAAAGGCCTTCAGCCAGAGTGCACACCTCACCCAATATGAAAGAATTCACACTGGAGAGAAACCATACACATGTAAAACATGTGGGAAGGCCTTTAGTCAACGCACATCCCTTATTCTACATGAAAGAAGTCATACTGGAGTGAAACCCTATGCATGTAATGAGTGTGGGAAGGCCTTCAGCAGTGGCTCGGACCTTATTTGACATCAGAGAAGTCATTCTTCAGAGAAATCCTATGCATGTAGTAAATGTGGGAGCATTACAAATAGTCAGAGCTCATCCCTGCTTCAACATCGAAGTACCCTTTCAGCACAAAATGCCTAGCGCTGTCATAAAAGTAAAGACTGAGGCTCAAAGTAGCAGAGACAGAGGCATGAGGAAAAGGCATTTGTCTCTAACATAAATTTTGCAAAACTGGGACCATTTGATGATGCATACCACTTTGAAAGCCAAACAGCAAAAGTGACTTTGACCTGAGAATTTGAAATTAACTGAGGCAGTGACCTAATCATAGGTCTTAATCAAGCTCAGATGATTGGATCCTTCATTTTTCATAAAGACCATTCTTCATTTGATAAGAATCACTGATTATTTTTTCCAACATAGTTTTAAAGCTATTTTGTTGGTCACATACAACAAAGTAGAATTGTAAAGTCCATCTTTGTGGGTGGGGCTTTGAACCTGATTTAATGTCATGTGAAGAGTTTGGGGCTTGTCCCTTAGAACTAGAACTACCACATATAAGGGACTTCCTGGAAAATGAGGATGTCACTTGCAGCTGACAGAAATTTGTGGGTGATAATAAAGAAGAGTGAATTCTTGAATGGATAAAGATGACACAATTGTGTGGAGCAAGGAGACATCACAATACTACTGCCATAGATAGGAAGTTATATAACCTTTGTGTTGTGAAAAACCTAACAAGCCTGACAGACCAATGGTGGTGGTGGTGGGGGGAGTGGGAGTAAGGTGGGAATAGGATATAATGAAGACCGAGGAACTGCTGAGCAGAAATTATTTGTTGTTTTATTTGAAAATAAATTTGTCTATATGAACGTTGGCATTTTCAAGTAAGAACGCTGGCGTGCAATAAGTAATTGGTGGAGAATGCGTCTTGTGGACTGAATGCGTCTCCCCCGAATTTATATGTTGAAGCCCTTCCCCCCAAGATGATGGTATTTGGAAATGGAGCCTTCGAGGAGTAACTGGAGTTAGATGAGGTTATGAGCATGGAGCTGTCTTGATGGGGTTCATGCCTTTAAAAGAAGGGACACCAGAGAGATTCACTTTCTCTCTCTGCCAGGTCAGGACAGAGCTGTCTATAAGCCAGGAAGCTAACACTTCACAGTACCCAACTGTGCTAGCACCCCAATCTCGGCCTCTCAGCCTACAGAGTCATGAGAAAGAAATGTCTGTTATTTAAGACCCCAGTTTATGGTACTTTGTTATAGCAGCTGAACTGGTGAATATATGCGAAAACCCCTGGAGTTGTGTACCAGGCTCTTCCCCTGTGAACTGTTCACCATAATAGTGTTCAGTCTCTTTCTAGCTTGTGCAAAATATGTAAGAATTGAAATCAGAGTTCTTTTTTGCAAGTGGGTTATATACAGTTGGGTGCTTCTGTGTACATTTTTCCTCTGCAAAAGCTATTTTTTTAATTTTTTTATTGATTGATTTTTAGAGAAAAAGAGGAAGAAAGACAAAACATTGATTTGTTGTTCCATTTATTTATGCATTCATTGTATGTGCCCTGACCAGGGACCAAACACGCAACTTGTATGTATCAGGACAATGCTTTAACCAACTGAGCTACCTGGCCAGGGCTGCAAAAGCCATTTTTTAAAACACCCATATCATATGACATTTCTCTTTCTCTTAGCATAATGCTTTCTAGTTGCATCCATGCTGTCACAAAGTGTAGGAGTTCCTCCTTTCTTTTTGCTGCATAGAATTCCATTGTGTAAATGTACCATAGTTTTTTGATCCATTCATATCTTGATGGGCACCTAGGTTGCTCCCAGCACTTGGCTATTGTAAATTGTGCTGCTACGAACATTGAGATGCATAAGTTCTTTTGGATTGGTGTTTCAGGGTTCTTAGGATGCATTCCTAGCAGTGGAATTGCTGGGTCAAGAGGCAGATCCATTTTTAGTTTTCTGAGAAAATTCCATACTGTTTTCCATAGTGGTTGTACCAGTCTGCAATCCCACCAATAGTACACTAGGGTTCCCTTTTCTCCACAGCCTCTCCAACACCTGTTGTTTGTTGCATTGTTTATGATGGTCATTCCGACTGGTGTGAAATACCGTATGATCTCACCTTTAACAGGAACCTAATCAACAAAACAAGCAAAATATAACCAAAGACATTGAAATTGAGGACAGGCTGACAGTGACCAGAGGGGAGAGGGGAGGGAATTTCAGGGAAAAAGGGGAAGGGCTAGCAGGAACAAGTATAAAGGACACATGGACAAAAACAAGGGGGAGGTGGAAACAGGAGGGAGGTGGGGAGGGCTAGGGGGTGGGCTGGGATGGGGGTAAAAGGCAGAAAACTGTACTTGAACAAAAAATAAAAAACACCTATATCTTGTTAAGAGAACTTTGTGGAATGCATGGCCACATGGGTTAGGTCTCTCTAATTTCTACCACAACTGAGGAAAACACCCACGTTTGTGAAGTGTGATCATACATGCAGTATAAGGTATGACAATTTTTTATTTAAACCTTTCACATTAGCCCTAGCTGGTGTAGCTCAGTGGATTGAGCGCGGGCTGGGAACCAAAGGGTCGCGGTTCGATTCCCAGTCAAGGCATATGCCTGGATTGTGGGCCAGGTCCCCAGTGGGGGCCATGTGAGAGGCAACCACACATTGATGTTTCTCTCCCTCTCTTTCTCCTTCCCTTGCCCTCTCTCTAAAAAATAAAGAAATACGATATTTTTTAAAAAAAAAAACTTTTCACATCAAAAACTAAAATAACTTCTCACATCAGTTCTATAAAATCATTAAAAAAATCTCCAAGGTTGATTTTTATTATGTTTATTATTTCCATTCTTCTTACGTTAATTTCTGGTGTTCATTGCTCTTCACTTTCTTATTTGTTAAGGTGGAAGTTGAAGTAATGGACTTAAGAGCTTTCTTTTAAAACTTAGGCAACTAGTGCTATTATATTTCCTTTTAAATACAGTGTTACACCTTTTGATATTCTGTGTTCTAAGTTTCATTCAATTCAAATACTTTCTATATTTCCTTTTTTGGTTTCTCTTTTGACCCATGGGTTACTAAAAATTGGGCTATTTAGGTCCAAATATTTGGGGATTTTCTAATTATCTTTCTGTTACTGATTTCTAATTTATTCTGGTCACAAGAACATTTTGTATGACTTGAACCTTTTAAAATTTATGGAGACAAGTTGTAAGGCCTGGAGTATGGTCTGTCTTGATAAATGCGCTGGGTGCATTTGAAAAGAATGTATAGTATATTCTGTTCTGGGGTGGAATCATTTCAAAATGTCAATTAGGTCAAATTGGCTGATAGTGTTGTGTAAGTCTTCAGTATCCGTACTGATTTTCTACTCGTTCTATTGAGAGATACATTTTGAAATCTCTTACCATCGTGGATTTGTCTGTTTCTCCTTATAGTTCTATCAGTCCTTCCCTGTACTTCAGGTAACTTCCACACACGTGTTCTGTTCACTATTCCAACAAATACCAGAGTTTACTCAGGTAAAAATTTTGTGGATGTCTATGTTGTTTTTTCTCTAAGGGCACTCAGATGCTTTATCACACAAAGTGTAACCACCTCAGTCTCCTGGAATCCCAGCTCCATCTCCTCCACTTGGAAACACTGCAGCCTGGAAACTCCATGTGCAGCCTCCTGGGGAGGTCACAGCACAGTGCTCACCTTACTCGTGTCCCATGTCCCAGGGACATCTTTCATTGCCAGATGTCCAGAGTCTTTTAAACACCAAGGTTTTATGTATTCTGTTCAGTTTTTTAACATTTTAGATGGAAGGGTAAACTATTCCCTCTAATTTCATTTCACCAGAAGTGCAGATCTCAAATAAGCATTTAGTGAAGGAAGGGATCACTAAGGGCCCAGAATCTATCTTCAGACATTTCCACTAATGTTCTAGTACATATATTTTGTAAGGCTTTTTGTTTTAAGATTTTTATTTATTTGAGAGAGAGGAAGGGAGGGAGAGAAACACCAATGTGCGAGAGAGATACAGATTGGTTGCCTCTCACACGCCCCCAGCTGGGTACCTGGTCTGAAACCCAGCCATGTGCCCTGACTGGGAATCAAACTGGCGACTTTGGTTTGCAAGTGGGCACTCAATCCACTGAGCCACACCAGCAAAGGTGCTTTTGTACAGTTTTACCAATGTTTTTGGAGGATGAATTACTGGATCAAGAGACAGGCATATTTTAATAGATATTGACAACTTGCCTTTGCTATTTAGACTTGTATCTATGTAGAATGAAGGATTCTTAGAGGAATTTTAGGCACCTTCACCCAGTGCTACATCTGCCCACCAAGTTAGGATATATTAGTAAGGTTTTTCAGAGTTTCCTCTGCTTGCTTTTTCTCCATTACGTCCCTCTTCTCAGAGGGCAGAGGGTGCCAAAGATCCTGGCGTGTTCTTTTAGTGTGGCCCTAATTATTGTTTCCCTATTACACTTTTTTTTTAAATCCTCACCCAGAAGATATGTTTTATAGATTTTAGAGGAAGGGGCGGGGGACAGGAAGAGAGAATGAGAGAAATATCAAAGTGTTGCCTCCCCTATGTGCCCTGACTGGGGATCAAACTTACAACCCCGGTATACACCCCAACTGGGAACTGAGCCTGCAACCTTTTCGTGTATGGGATGATGCTCCAACCAACTGAATCACCTGGCCAGGGCTATATTACACTTGAATAGTGTGTGATATGAGGTGGTATAACTTTCTTATTTTAATGATGCTGACATATTTATTTTTTTGTTCCCCTACCCCATTTTAGAAGGAAGTTGGGTAAGGCTGAGTCTACCAGTATTTCACAGGGCCTCTGCAGGGCTAGAACTTTAATTTTTTGAATAGTAGACTTCTTCCTGATTTAGCTGCTTATGAACAGGCAATCATCCAGAGTAGCAGGAAATTTTAGTCCAGTGGTTCCTAAACATTACTGCATACTCAAATCACCTTGGGAATCTTATTTATGAAAATGCACATTTCAAATTATAAGGTCACGGTTACAGGGTTAGAGCCCAAAATTCCAGAACTCTAACAAATTCTCAAGTGATGCTGACACTGCTAGTTTGTGGCCCACAATCAAAGAAGCAAGGATTTGGCCCTTACTTTGCAGTCCCTGCTCATCATTGGTCACACAATAAACCCCCTTTTCAGGAAGTGGCAGAAGGTACTAGAATCCAAGAGAGTGGAGCAAGTGCCATTGTTCTCTCTCAGACCCCACCTCCACATACAGCATCACTAACCAGCAACTGGGCTTCCCTGCCCTGGGGAACATCTAAGGCTCTGCCCCTCACTATGTAACAGCCATGACCAGACCAAAAAAAACAAAATGGCTCAAATCAGAGAACAAATCAAAGCCCCAGAGCCAATTTATCTAAGCAACCAAAAGATAGCTAACCTATCAGATGCACAGTTCAAAGCCCTGGTGATCAGGATGCTCACAGAATTGGTTGATTCTGCTCACAAATTAGATGAACAAATGAAGGCTACAATAAGTGATGTGAAGGAAAACGCACAGGGAACCAATAGTGATGGGAGGAAAACTGGGACTCAGATCAATGGAGTGGACCAGAAGGAAGAAAGAAGCAAACAGAAAAGAAGGAAGAAACAAGAATTCAAACAAAAAAATGAGAGGCTTAGGAACCTTGACAACATTTTTAAATGTCCCAACATCTGAATTATAGGGGTACCAGAAGGGGAAGAAGAGCAACAAGTAGAAAACTTATTTGAACAAATAATAAAGGAGAACTTCCCCAATCTGGCAAAGGAAATAGACTTCCAGGAAGTCCAGGAAGCTCAGAGAGTCCCAAAGAAAGTGGACTCAAGGAGGAACACACCAAGG
>PVKU01010490.1:0-51687 GCA_004027475.1 Anoura caudifer | reverse complement strand
CCCCCCTCCCCATTTACAGAGACTATGGTCTCAATCCAAATCTGTGGACCTAGTCCTGTGGAAAAGGGGAAATGGGTTATAATTTGAAAAATTCTCCTTATGTTTTGTTATGTACTTCAGATTTAGATGCTTTCATACGTGTGGTGTTTGAAGTCCCCTGAATTGGAGGGTACTGACAAAAGGAAGACCAAAGACTGCATCTGGGAGACATCGGATTAAGATATGAGCAGATAAATGGAAGTAGTAAAGAAAAACAAGGAAGATTTAAAAGTAAAAGACAATTAGATTAAAAACTCATATTTGCCAATTTCAAGAAGTTATCAACATATTCAAATGCCACAGAGGTCAAATTGAAGAATTAAAATGAATGTATTAAATTGGGCAATTAGAAGTTCACTAGGAATTTTGACAATTCTGACTCCATCAACTAAGTGTTCAGAGGGGGTCAAACATTCCATAGAAGTACTCGTCTTAGGTGGAATATGGAATGTCGAGGTAATGGGGATGGAGGTGAGGGGATGGGGAGACCTGGGTAAAGGGAGAATTCTTTAACATGGAAGAGTCTTCAGAATGTTTGTAGCCTTAGCTACAACTGTGCTTGCTTCCAATCAGCAGAGATGGAGAGATTGAAAATAATGAGGGGAGAAGATATCCAAATGATGCAGTAAGATTTAAGAGAAGTTGAAGGGAAATTGTTAAAGAACCTGTACCATGAAAATAAGTCTGTGCAAATACTAAGACTATTTGTATTTGGTTCTATGAAGGTAGTATGTCCCCTACTCCAATTAGATGTCATAATTGCCTTCTATGCAATTGCAGTGTGGGGAAGCTAACATTGATTCTGACCAAAAATAAAATAAAGGATTTATATAACCCAATGTCTATGTTAAGTGATAATGTCATGACTTGACAAGATTGTAGATATGGTGTGGGGAAAACATCGCAGGTCTTTAGAATGTAGATATAGATACAAACCACAGTGAATATATAACTCTTTTTAAAATATCCTCATTTTTCCAAGGCAAATACTAGTGAATATTTTTAAATAGTAGTTGAGAAAGAGTTATATTTCTCATAGCACCTGCCATTTGGTAGACTAGATTAACATAATATCATTTGGTTGCATTCATATATTCATGACACTGCAGAATGAACAGACAATGAGAGGTACTTGAATTGCTTTTCTTTGAAAATCTCCTATCAATGTGAATGTCAGGGTGAATGAATTTTATACACAATATTATAAGTTAGACCAACTAGCAGTAAAATACATCAAGTAGCATATACCCTAGTCCGATACAAAAGCAGTCACAGTTGGCCTGAATCATTTTTTATGTTAATTTACAGTAAAAGGTGGAAAATCATAAACACTCAGTGTTATTTCCAAAAGGACTTAGTCACAGAAAAAATATAAGAATGCATCTAATTTCAAAATGTTGCAGTTATTTTACATTTCATGTTCATATGTCTTGCCTCTCTGACTAACTTTTAAAATCTGTGATGGCAGGGAATATGTTTTGAAAGTGGATATCTGACTAAAAGCTTTTCAAGGGCCCTTTGCCATCTTTGTCTCTGTTTACTAATTATATTGACTAATACATAGTTAGATGTCCATGAGGCACTGAGGGAGGGAATGAATAAATGAAATAATCAATTTACATTGACATAATTGATTTTAATTACACACTATTTTTTCATGATGTACCATCATTTTTGCCATTAATGTTTTCCTAGAGCAAAGAAAACTATTGCACCAACCTGATCAAGTGTTGTGTATTTGGAGACTTCCCCCATCCCCCCTCTTTTAAACATTTTCTTTATTTATCTTTTGAAGGGAAGGGAAAGGAGAGAGGGAGAGAAATATCAATGTATGGTTGCCTCTCTTTCATCCCCTGCCGGGAACTGGCCCGCAACCCAGGCATGTGCCCTGACTGGGAATCGAACTGCGATCCTTTGGTTCGCAGGCCCATGCTCAATCCACTGAGTAACACCATCTAGGGCTGTATTTGGAGACTTTATTTATTTATTAAATAACAAAATTACTTTTATGACATTTAGATCTTCTCAGCTGAGCAGAGTGACAACTCAGAACCAGAAAGGTATATATGGACATATTGTGGAAACTACTGATATTTTTGCTTTCAGCTCTTAGATTGTCTTTGTAAAAAGTTTTAGATTGTAGGGAAACATGGGAATTGTCTTCTCTTCAGTAATGTGTCTGGGAAACATCACAGCTGTTCATTAACATATGAATTTAGTAGAGTTTGAAAATTCCCCAATCATTGTTATCTCTGAGTATATTCTTTGTTGTGAAGGGAAGTGAGTTGTTATTTTATTTATCTGAAGATTGTACTGCGATAAGCAAAGTGTCAGGAATAATCACACCACTGCTATCTACCACAATAGCATCCAATTATGCTTTACGTGTCTTTCATCAAGAAAAGAAGTAAAGTTGTTTTTAAATTACTTATGATTTGATGAGTTGAACATTTTAATGAAAATTGCTTCAACTCTGAGTGAAGTCATTAGAGATACTAATAAGGTAGATTTAAGACCTTCTGTATGTCACAGCACCTACATTCTAGGAAAATTCCTAAAATCTACAAAAAAACTTATGTTAGCACTTGAAGTCTAAAGGATTTACATTAATTTGGGCTAAAGAAGAGCCAAGACATAAATAAATGTAAGTATCAAACAGCTAACATTTTTAATGGGTACTTTCATATCTTGGAAGTTAAGAAATGAGCCCTCTTCATGACAAGGTACACAACTCCCTGGGGGGAACCTCTCTGGTTGTCTTTTTCTTCTGTTTCATAGTTGCTTCTGATTTCTTCTTTTCTTCCCATCTTGATCACAGAGAGAATTTATATTATTTAAGATGGTTATGGGAATATGTTCTGGAAAGAATAACAAAGCTAACCAAAACTATCACCTTAAAACAGATTTATTGAATTGCTAGGTCAAAAGGCAGTTCCATTTTTAGTTTTCTGAGGAAATTCCAAACTGTTTTCCACAGTGGCTGCACCAGTCTGCATTCCCATCAACAGTGCACTAGGGTCCCCTTTTCTCCGCATCCTCTCCAATACTTGTATGTTGATTTGTTTATGATGGCCATTCTTGCTGGTATGAAGTGGTATCTCATTGTGGTTTTAATTTGCATCTCTCTGATAGCTAGTGATGCTGAGCATCTTTTCACATGTCTCTGGGCCCACTGTATGTCCTCCTTGGAGAAGTGTCTGTTCAAGTCTTTTGCCCATTTTTTAATGGGGGTTTTTGTCTTCCTTGAGTGAAGTTGTATGAATTCTTTATATATTTTGGAGACCCAGCAATTCCACTGCTGGGATTATACCCTAAGAGCCCTGAAACACCAATCCAAACAAACCTATGCACCCCAATGTTTATGACAGCACAACTTAGAATAGCCAAGTGCTGGAGGCAACCTAAATGCCAATCAACAAATGAGTGGATCAAAAAACTATGGTACATTTACACAACATAATTCTATGCAGCAGAGAGAAAGAAGGAGCTTCTACCCTTTGCAACAGCATGGATGGAACTGAAGAGCATTGTGCTAAGCGAAATAAACTAGGTGGCAAGGGACAAATACTGTATGATCTCACCTTTAACACGAACCTAATCAACAAAAGAAAAATGCAGACAAATTATGACTAGAGACATTGAAATTAAGAACAATATAACAATAGCCAGAGGGGAGGGGGAGGGGACAGTGGGGAGAAGGGATTTCAGGAACTACTATAAAGAACACATGGACAAAACCAAGGGGGAGGGTGGAAGCAAGGGAGGGAGGTGGATTTGGCTGCGGTGGGAGGGAGTGGTGGGAAGAAAATGCAGACAACTGTAATTGAACAACAATGATGTAATTAAAAAGCAGGTTTATTGATAAATAGAAAACTGAAAAAAACTAACAGCATTTGTATGCTCCTTTTATTTTCTTAAGTAGGGAAGTTGCATTATACAAGGCGATTGGAATCTCTTTGAAAGCAACTTTAACAGAGAGTTAAGGAAAGTAAGACAGAATAAAGTATCTATTTTAATAAAAGATTTTATTTCAAACAGATATGACTAGAGGGAAAACAAAAAGGCAAATGATAGAAGAAATTTATTTCCCATTAAATACATTTATACATTCAGTGTGTACTTCCCCTGGCAATCTGAAATAGATGGTTCCATTTTAGTTTAGTTTATAATTCATTAACCTCGCTGTAACTTTATAAAGCCTGTGAGTAGTTGGTTTGAACACATCCCACCCGTCAAAGCTTACTACAAGTCATTATTTCTTCTAGAATGAAGAGAAAATTCATTAGCTTGAATTCATTAGCCTGAAAATTAATATTTTCTGACTTGCATCTAATAGGACTCTCATACCATATGCGCATCTAGATAGGACTCACCTCAATTGTTGTATTGAGCCAAATGACACATTTCCAAGAATTTTGCAATCTGGTTATTAAACATTTTTAGCTGCATATAGGCCACAATGAGGGTTACAGCACAGAAACTGGCAAATTCCACAAACCATGTTTTTTATTTTTCCTTCAAAATGTCATTTGTTAAATATTTAGTGGCATACCACTGCTTAATTCTTTAAACAATGCATTCTACTGACTCCCTGTGGCATTGTTTTGTCCCCGGACACCTCTATTCTGTCTTTGCCTGTTGCATTCCAACTACAACACCCATCCTTCCCAAGATCCTACTTAAACATCTTATTTCTGGTTCATACGCTGTTCTCTTGACATCTTGTTTTTGTTTGGGGCTGATCTATGTTTGACGCATGTGTAGCCCAAGTTCCTCACTGTCATCTTTCCTTCCCTAGTACTTGAGTCCTAACATTTGGATCACCAAGAGTTACCAGTCCTCTGTTGTTGTTCAAAATTCAGCAACAAAAAGTTCAAATTTATCAACAATGTATGACTTTTTGTACTCTTTTGTTTTCATTTGTTAGTACCTAAATTAGTAGGCAAAGCAAAATGTAGCAATTATAATGATAACAGTTCTTTGCATAGTATGAAACTACTTCTAACCTAAATTTGCTTTGTAAAGTTCATTTTGTTGATGCACTGGATGAAATTTACTCAGGTAAAAAAGTTTTATTTTGAATGCTACCAGGAAGATGCTTTTGCACCTTAGCACTATATCATTTTTTTATAGCCACCTCCATTTGGCCTCTATAAATGGCTACTTAGGGGTAGGAGATATTGATTAGAAACAACTTCAAATTTTCTTTTAATGTTTAAATGTTACATGTTCATTATCACACAAATTTAATTAATACACATACACATGTACTTTTTGTTTTGTATATTTTAAGTTACAAATTTAGTTAATATAAAATTCTCTTATTTTTCACCTAGTTAATTTTTCAACAAATAAATATTAACCACACACTCTCTACCTGGAGCTGGGGACCTAGTAGGGGCACATCAAAGTCCTTGTGCTTATGTGGATTCCATTATATTGGGTGAAAGAGACAATTGTCAAATTAAAAAATATATATATACACACACACACACATACATAGTACATGTTATAAAGGAAAACAAATCAGGAGTAAAGAGTTCAGGGCATTCAGTAATTAGTTATATAGAGTAAGGGTCTACTGGAAGCAGTCTTCAAAATAACCTATTCTAAAATGTCCTGTGTAACAAGCAGTTTCCATCTGTCAACACCTGTTTGCAACAGCCTCCCACAAATGTATGGGTGTGCTACTCTGGCCCACATGGCTGCCAAATACCAATGTTGACCAACTTCTTTGTATGTATCCTAACATTTAATCTTTCTGACATTCAATGTTTAGGCGTTATTACCCCTATTTTAAAAAATATTTTCTAGGGTACCTATAAATTAAAATACTGAACCACCAATCAAAACTCATTTAGGTCTGTGTGATATTATGTTCTATATCTAGCTAATAAGTTTTATCCAATTAAAAAGAAAGGGTCAGTTAGAAAAATTGCATGGGTGGTTATGAACTAAAACTGTGAGTTATGTGTTGGGACATTACATTGATATACCCACTGATGTGGGTTTTCCTCCATCTGTATTTCTCTAACATTATAACCTTTCTCTCTTGCAGAAGATATACAGTAAGTCTTCTGTCTTCTCAAGAAAATGTTCTTAGCTCTGGTCAATTGGCTCCATTGGTTGGAGTATGTGAGTACACCAAGAAGTTGCGGGTTCAATTCCAGGTCAAGACATATACCTAGGTTGCAAGTTCCATCCTCATTATGGGCATGTACAGTAGGCAACCCAATGGATGTTTCTCTCTCTCTCTAAAATCAATAAACATGTCCTTGGGCTAAGATCTCTTTAAAATGCTCTTAGAAATAAATACAGTTAAATAAATTAAGTCTTTGCCTTCTGATGCTCAAAATTAAAGGTTTGAATATCGTATTAACATAGTTTTAAAGTCTTCCTGCCTAATTCCAGCTAAAATTGGAGACACAATAAAAACTTGGCTCCCCTATATCATGAAATGCAATGACCAGAGAGCTTCAGAATTTTATCTGCAGCCTTGATGCCCTATGGGCTAGAGTGTGGAATTGCAAAAATGGTCAATAGCCTCAAATAGCCTGAAAGAGTGTCTGGCAACCTTCAGTATACGCCAGAAATGGTTAAAAGGGAGCTGGACCTGGAAATACCTTGCTGTCAGGGACAGGGAACAACACATCAGCAACACTTGAAACTGGATGGAAACAAGCATGTTTTTTATGAATGCCAGTATATAGAGATGTTACAGTTCAAGGAAAGACATTTTACTCAATGCCTTGAGGTGGCAAAGGCTATCTGGATATAGACACAACTGTATGAAAACAGGTAAGAATATGAGGGATGGGGTTATCCTGAATTAATCCACACTCTCAGTTTCCACCTGATGAAATGAAGACTTGAAATAGCACTGTTCCCTTTTTAAAAAGTAATGTCACTTTTTTTTTTGTCAATTTAATTTGATGGACAAAGCTTGTAGTCACTATAGAGGAAATATCTTAGAATTCAAATATTTTAAGGAATTTAAGGGGTATTAAATATTAAAAAGATAAGGGATGTACAATAATATCCTATAGCAGAAATAATTGGTACATGTGATAAGTAAAAGAAAAGAAAAAGAAAAAAAAAGCAGTATTCCCAGCTTTTGGATTGTGAAGCATAAGAATGGGAATCCCAAAATTATGTTTCTCTACAAAGTTTGGTAGGGTGAACAGTGTTCTTTGGTATTCAAACAAAATGACAGACTTGAATTAGTTTAGTCTTATTTAGAATTTAACACAGAGGAGATTCAGAATAGGACAAAAACAGCTTGCTGACCAGACCCTGCACAGAAATATTATTAGGGGCCAGCAAAGTGTTCATTTAAAGACACATCAAAGTATGCATGTGTTATAGAGAGTTCCTACGTACACGGAAGTTCATGAACTTTGCCTCCTCTTTAGATTTTTAAGTTAAGAGAAAATGGGACCGTATTTTTGAGTATCCATTGCTAAGGAAAGTGGAAAACAATATCATCATCCAAGGTTTCAAAAATTTTAATCACTTTTGTTGACATTTATGCATTTACTGTTTGACTAATTAAGAATCTTTATCATATTCTTAAACAATAGAAGACAACATAAAGCAATACACTGTGCATCCATATACATGACATGCTTTCCTTTACATTTACCTAGTAATGAACTATTTCTTTAAATCAATGTCGTTAGGCAGAATTTGGTCCTAGGAAACAAAATTCCTATTTAAATAAGACAACTTAGCCATTGTCTTCCGAAGTTAAGTGCTCCAGTATGATTATGGTAAACACACGTTTCAGAAATCTCTTTAATGTGCTGAAAAAAAGTGGAAACAATTTTGTCATGTTGGCCTTTTTTACATGAAGAGAAAGAATGTCTCTCTGCCTTTAGTCTTCAATTTTCAATGTCATTTTTTAGAGCGGAGATCCCTTGCAAAATGTAAGTCTCAAGCTACACTGCAGAATCTATTTTTATAGAAGGAAATATCCTTCTGTATGATCCTTAAATGAAAAGCTGTCATCCAACTTCTGAATAGGCTTTATCCCTCCTTCAATGGCTAGTTTTTGAAACTGCTGATGACTAGAAGCAATTCTTTATAACTCTGTAAATAAAGACATCAGTCTATCAGCAAAAAACAGTACATGAGCTGGAAGGGGCAGCTGTCTCCAAGAGGGGTGGGAGGAAGAGCACTTAACCAGCTTAGTTAAAAGCTGCTAAATATTATTATTGTGTATTAATGTGATGCAGCCTTACAATTGAAAATGCTGCTTCAAGTGAAAGTTTCTTTTTCTTTTTCTTTTTAATTTATGCTATATAAACCTAAGTATAAAATTCTCCTGTGCAAAGAGTCTTACCCTACCATGAAAGGTAATTAAAATCAGAAAGGAAACTTCAAAGCCAGAATGAGAATTGAATCCTAAAATGATCAGTTCATTTTAGGATTAAAGAAAAAGCATTATTCAGAGTATCTTAGAGAAAAGCAAAGGTGAGGGAAAAAAGTTTGTAGTGCCTCATCTACATACCCCCTCCCTCCCCTTCACCTTGTCTCTTTATTGTGCTTTTTATGTGAAATAGGATATATTATAATTAGAATCAGTGAAAAGGTACAGTGTGATAAGCTATTCAAAAGCAAATGAATGCAGTGAGAATTTATTCTTCACATAACTCGTGTATTTTCTTAGTAGAATCACCCCTATCCCCTACAGTCCTTGGACCATTTAAGGATTTATTTTTTCCCCCTACTCCATGTTTTGAAAAATCATTAAAATGGACCTTGAAGTGGATCTTTTAAAAATCTCTTTTTACTGGGCATATATTCAGCAAATATACAATTTTAATGTACAATCATTTAAATATGTACAATCATTTTCTTCAGTCCCAGAAAATGTTCTGGAATTATTTTATTGAGGATTTCCTCTCTTCCATGTCCTCTTCTCTGTTTGTTAGATGTGTTAGATGATTTTCCTAATATTATATTTGTTTATTTCCTCCATTCAGTCTCTCTCTCTCTCTGTATCTCTCAGTGTATGTCTGTCTATCACACACACAGATATGCACAAACACATAAGCTGTCTTTTATTTTAACCCTGATTTTAAAATATCAATATGATATTTGATAGCATGGGTCTTTTTTCAATTCCTCCCTCACTTCTTGTGCCAAGACATATGTATGTATGTGTATGCATGTGTATACATATATATGTATATGTGTACATATATACACAGACATTTAAAATTTTAATCTGCAAAACTCAGGTTACTTTATTGGATCATTTACTTTTAGCATTCTTTGAAATGTTTTCATTTCTGGAGCTCATATTAATTTGATATCAGAACTTCTGATGCTGTAAATTCATTGAATTCTACTTTTATTGATTTTGAACTTTTCTTTTTGTTCTTTCTTTCTGGAATTTTTATTTGCTTCACCTTTTAAACACTGTTAATTTTTTTAATATCTGTTATTGTATTTTTAACTTGTAGACGAACTTCTTGCTCTTCTCTGATTGTTTACCTGTTTTCTGTAATAACTTGTTTTTATTTCATAGATGAAATATATTATCACTTTGTGAAATATATGTGCATATGTGTAAATCCCTGGTTTCTCTATTGTTTTCATTTCTTGCAAGGTTTTTTTTTTTTATTTTGTTTGTTGCATTTGGTTTGGTTGTATTATTCTCTATTCTACTAAATAATCCAATCTCTATTCCGTTAATATTTGAGAAGGAAGCACCAAAGTGTTAATTTTAAGCTTTGGATATGAGTACCTGTGTCAGAGAGCTTTTGAATGGTACCTTTTATTGTGGAATGATTGGTTGGGTGTGATCTTGCCATTCTATAGGGATGATTACCAAACATGAGTATCAGGTATGATTTTTCTTTGTCCATTTGTTTCCTCCAGACACAAGTATTCCATTTTCCTGCCCAGTGGCATAAACCTATATACCAGTGTTTGTAATCAGAGTAGGAAAAGTGAACCAGAAGAGAGGGTGTGTTTCCCCTGAAATTTGCATTTTGTCATCATTTGTCCAGGCATTATAAATGTGTGTATTTATATATAAATTTACATATATGACACATATACAATTATCAAAATGAGGAATATGTATATATAATATATGCTTCTAGGCCAGTACAGACATTTTCTAAAGTGATGCTTTTCATTAGGGGCACAAAGTATACTCTTTCAGATAAATTTCTGGCCACCAGAAATGTTTCTAAAATGTGATTTTTCATTAAAATCAACTGGAGAGTATTCATTTACTATATTTGACTATTCCCCAAACCACGTCTACTAAGTCCAAATTTTCAGTTATGAGACCTTTGGATCAGTTTGATTATTATAATTACTATTTCTTTTGCTCATTCTGATACAGTGAACCACTGACAAGCATAAGGTAATAGCCAATAGTAAAGGCCTTATACAAATAAAAAAATTCCCAGAAACAAATCATCACATCAATAAGAAAACAATAAATAAGGACAATTTCCTTCTTCCATATTCAAGTACTTCAAACTGGGCTTCTTCTAAGATGTATTTATTTCAGCACCAAAACCACCAGAATACATAAAATTTCACAACTTGCCAATGAAAATCTCTGAGGAGCAACACGGTAGAGAATTTGAGGCTGGATTTACCAGCCCAGTCATTCATTGGTTAGGATGATCAGCATGATTAGAAGAAAGACAGGATTAGCTACCTAGGTTAACTGATCCCAAGACCAAGCAATTCAAAATGATTGTTCATACGATTAAAAGGCAACTTATGTGTATATATTATGCTAAGAAATCAGAGATGAAGGTCAATAGGTATTTTCCAAAGTTCCTCAATTCTGAATATAACCTGGTATATTTGTTAAAAACACAAATATTACTAAATGTAGTGAAAAAATCCCTACACTTTGGAATTTCAGCTCTTTAAAGAACACTATGAAAATCTGTATTTTTATCCAAAGTTCCATGAATTTTATAAACAAATAAGTCTGGGCTACCTTGTACTAGACTTTGAACTTCCTGAGTCCAGGGACATGTGTTGTTAATTTTTTCCCCTCACTCCTGGACTAACTTTCCACATTGCCTGGCACTGAGGCACTCAATGCATAAATGAGCAAGCAAATTTTGTCAAAATAGTACAAATCGCACACTTTTAAATATGAACATGTGAGAAACCAGACACAGCATGACATAGCAAATTGTAAAGGTCCAGAGTATTAACAGAAACCTAAATAATAGTAAATTTTATCTATTAAACCACTGAAACTAGTATTTAGCAATCACATTGATGTACTTCATGCATAAACATTATAAAGAAAGGTTGGTCATTGGGAAGATCACTCCATAACTGTGAAAATAATATTAGAGAAATTGTAAATTTTTATAAGAACATATGTTTGGAGTGAAGAAAGAAAAAAAGCAGACAAATAAAGAAGAAAATGAGGAAGAAGAACAAGATGGAATTATTAATTCAGTACACTATATGGCAAATTAGACTCTTGGATAAATCAATAAAATTGACTCTAACTGCTAATACATTGTGATTTTTTTTGTCTATTTTTAAAACAGTCTTTTTCTTCTTAAAGTCACAGTTAAAAAAATTCTAATCCAGGTAAGTGCATCTATCAACTTTAGACATACTGATGTTAAAGTTGAACACAAATAATTATTTAAATGGAAAAATGTCTCCCCTTGTTCTTTAGTCTCTCTATATTGTCATTTATTTAACAAAACTAAATATCCAGTTAATTTATTTTAATTTGTATTAATAATAAAATATGCATAGTAATAATATTTTCTTTGTTCATAGTCAATACTGAATCTCATAAATTCTGACATTTTGTGAAGTCTGTGATTGTTTGAATCATAGTGTACTTATAATTTTTGTTTATATTTCTTGTTAGGAGAGTTTTAGTTTTTGTTTGTATTTCAAGATTGTTTTTAAATACTTTTTATAATTTTAATTGCATTTTTCAATTACCATTTAACCCCCATACAACCCTTTCCACCCACAATCACCACACTGTTTCCATGCTCAGTCCTTTCTCCTTTTTTTGCTACACCCCTCCACCTCCTTACTTATCCCCCTCCCATAGCTGTCATCCTGCTCTCTATTGATGGGTTTGTCTCTATTTTGCTTGTTAGTTCAGTTTGTTCACTAGATTCCACACATGAGTGAAATCATATAGTGTTTGTCTTTCTCTGACTGGCTTATTTAACCTAGCATAATAGTCTCTAGGTCTGTCTATACTGTTTAAAAAAGTACAATTTTCTACTTTTTTATGGTCGAGTAGAATTCCATTGTGTAAATGTCCTATAGTTGTTTTATCAGCTCAACTACTGATGGACACTTGGGTTGCTTCCATATCTTGGTGATTGTAAATAACACTGCAGTGTATAGGGACACTTATGTTCTCTCAAATTAGTGTTTTCGGATTTTCAGATGTATTCCTAGAAGTGGAATCACTGGGTAAAAAGGCAGATCCACTTATAATTTTTTGAGGTATCTCCATACCATTTTCCACAGTGGCTGCACCAATCTACATTTCCACCAATAGTGCAAAAGGACTCACCTTTCTCCACATCCTTGCCAACACCTGTTTGTTGATTTATTGGTGATAGTCATTCTGACAGGTGTGAGGTGATATGCCATTGTGGTTTAATTTGCATTACTCTGATGATTAGTGACTTTGAGCATCTTTTCATGTCTACTGGCTATCTCAATGTCCTATGTGGAGAACTGCCTGTTCAGCTCTTTGGTGTGCACAAAATCTATCTAAAAATTATTTTACTTATAATCAATGTTTTTAAAATTTTCAGGGTAACATCATTTTACTGCATTATTACTATCACAAATATTAAATAATATACTTTGGATGATAAAAAAATTAAATATAAAGCCTTTTGTTGTTCCTTTAGTTCTATGTGATATTTATATTAAAAATCCTGCTCTTTATTTTTGTATTTATACAGGGTGGAGGAGAGGTAGGTTTACAGTTGTAAGTATGCAAGACAAAGAGTATTCTTGAATTATTGTTTATTAATTATTATATCATTTTCAATATGGGCAAGTGTAAATTTATTTTTGCCCCATCCTGTAAATTACACTTTGTTTATTTTAATTTCTATGCATTGTAGAGTGTATATAAACTTGCATTTATTTAATATTATTGCTTTGAACAAGTCTGAAAGTATTTGCCTTCTAATGGAGTTTCATTTAAACATGAACAACTTATAATTATTGTCAAACTAAAATATTTTAGATTAAGTTTGCCATATTTGTTTATAGTTTTAATTTAGTCTTCATTGTTGTTCCAGTTTTCTTTCTCCAAGTTTCTTTGTTCTGTAAACTGAATATAATTCTTAAGTACATTGTTTTTTTCCTTACAAAGTCTGAAAAAAATCACACAAAAAGCATTTAATATGATTATATTTCATGTTTTTAAATAAAAAACAACTCAATGAAAGAGGAAATCAAGAAGGTGGGAATATATTTTTTATTAAGAATTACTTAATGCCCTGGACAGTGTGGCTCAGTTGGTTGGAACATCATCTCATAGATTACAATGTCATGGGTTTGATTTTTGGTCAAGGCATATATCCCGGCTATGGGTTCCATCATGGTTGGGTTGCATTTCACAAGAAGGCAGCCATTCAGTGTTTCTCTATCACACTGATGTCTTGCTCTTTGCCTCTGTCTCTCTTCTGCTCTCTAAAAACAATGAAAGAATGCACTCAGGTGAAGCTAAAAAATATAATTACTTAAGTTTTTTTCATATGTATAAAAATAGCCTTATTTTATAAATGAACAAATAATATTAATGATATAAATGGAATTATATATGGTAAATAATACCTAATTATACAGTTACTGTTGCCAATAATCAGAATGTAAAAATTAATACAGTTTTGAGGTAGTACTTAAAACCTACTAAATTGCCCCAAACACTAATTAACACAATATTCCATGCAAATAAACTACTAAATAGAAAAAAACAAATATTTTAATAAAGTAGGTACATAATCTAGTTATTTTTCCTTGTCATAATTAGAAAGGGTACATTCTAATAAAATTTAAAAGGACAGATAACAGATGTTAACTTTATTTTCTATCTGCATGATATTATAATTTCTTTATACAATAAATTAATGTCATAAAAGACTATCACTGATTATGTATGATAAATGATAAACAAAATGGAAATAGAAAAAAATTTATCATATATACAGATATTGTGTTGGCCAAAAAGTATGTTCAGTTTTTTTGTGAAAGGCACATTTTTAATTTTTACCAATAACTTTATTGATTTACATATTTTGAGTACATCAGTTATCTGCATGGTAGAATATTGATTGTCCTCAATTAATGTGTGGATTTAATAACTCTCAGATTCAACTGGTCTACCTGACCATCAGCACTCTCCACGTGAAACTTTGCAAACCATGTTTCACATGTTTGATCAGTCCTGGTACCTGCCCTATACTCCACACAAAGTGTTTTTTGTGTTTCAGTTGCATGTTTATCTTTCTTGAAATAATAAAGCATAATGTGACAAAATGTGTATTTTCTTCCATCTTCAATATTAAAAGGCTAATATAAAAATTCACCACTTTTATTGTTTTTTATTGCACACCGTTATACCAGTTGTCCCTATACAACATAACAAAATTGTTTTCAACGAAGTTAAAGACAACTAAGTGTTACTACAGCCATCTTATGGAAAAAAAAATGAACTTTTTGGCCAATCCAATATTATGCATGTATAATTTATACACATATCCTTAAATAAAAATAAACCAATTAACAGCAAATTTTAATGTTTAGAATTTACCCAATAAAGACAAAATAACGGAAATCATTTGTTCTGAAAACAACACATTTTTAAAGACAAAAGTTGTTCTTGGCATTAGACTTTGAAAAGATTGCAGAATGTTTTTTAATGAATGTAAAGTAATATTTCAAGGGAAAACTATTCTTTAACAGAAAGATACTATTCATAGAAACTAATTACAGGAGAGGATTTCACTAATTTTGAAGGTGTCTGACCAAGGTGAAAAATTAACAATGAATCACATTGCCATTTGCCAATCGCATGGTGATATGACAGTACTGCATCATGTGGACCTGAAGTAAATTGCCAGGAGCTCACTGACCTTTCAGCACAGATGCATGGCTGTATGCTTGTATAATGTAAAATTATTAAATGGTATATTTAAAAGTCCTAAATTCCAATGAAGCTCTTTTCCTCTTACACTAAAACATTTATAAATCTATATAGAGATAACTAAGTAATTAATTGACAGACTTTAATTAGTTAATGGTGTGTTTGTAACTCCATTATTTAAAGGGAATGCAAATCAATCAGTCATTAATAAGAATAATTATTATTGTATTGGTTTCTTTCAACTTAAATGTGTTCTTTTCATTTTCTTCATCAGTAGAAAATATATAGACTTTGACAATGTTAAGTTTGCTAGCATTTATCTAAATACTTTCCGTGAAAATCTAATTGAACTCATAACTTAATAACTCAAAGAGGTTTCTGTGTATTCATTTGGTAATGTTTTGCCAAAGTGTACTGATAACTTAAGTCTTGTGAACAAAAACTAAGAAACATTTGAAAATCATTATTGTTCATTTTTGTACTAAAGAAGTATATTGGTAGTATATCTTGTTCAATAAAGAAATGACATGATATAAAAGGATTCAAAACAGGCAATAGGTTCTGCATAACAAAAGAGGGAAATCCTAAATTAGCATTTTGAATAATAAAAAAAGTAGTTGGTTAATATTCAACAAATGAGATTTCTAAAAAAACAGTCAACATAAATCAAAAGACAACAGTAACATTTTCTCTGTTGATAGTGAAACTTTGACAAGCTTCTTAATCATTTAATATCATTTTTAAATCTTTGATAAATTATGTATATTCATTCATTAATTTTTTTTTTGGTCAAGGTATTTTTTTCTTAAAGATATTTCCTGCATGGCCAACATTTTTGAGAAAAAAAAAAAAAGGTTCTATTTGAAGAAGAAAAAAAATTGGGACCAAAAATCTGTTATATCTGTAAAGGAACATTGTCAGATTCTTATTTGTCATGGGTTTTTCTTTATGTTGTGTGTGTGTGTTGTCCAACAAAAGAGAAAAAACCTCAATTATTATACTTTGAAGTGTCTGTTATTTTTTTGCCAGGTTTATATAGGTATATATACTTCCTTTTATTTCCTACAGAAAGTAATAAGTAAACTGGGATAGTGAAAAAGATGCATTTCTAGGAATAAGACTACTTGTTACAGCACTTCAATACCATGGGTTGATTAACTTGTTATGCATACATAATACTTATTAATTTACATTTAAGAATGTTTTCCAAATTGGCTCACAAGATAGAAGGTCCTTTTACTGATGTCTTCCTTCATAGCTTTTTGCAATCTCTAAAAATCATTCTATTTTATATTCTGCTTGTGAGATTATTTCAAATGTACCTCCTGGGAAATATTCTCTTTGAAATTGGCAACAGTTAATGAAAAATATATACATATTCATCATTAAAAAGAAGGTACTGAAAAATATTACTGGTATATAATCACTCTGAGCTGAAGAATTATTTTGAACATGAAAGAAATCATTAACTATAAATAATCCAGAGATCAAAGTGTGTGGGGGGGTGGACTAGAGGGCAGATTCTGCACCCTGTGTGGGCTGCGTGAAGGGGCTATCCAAGACAGAAGGTCAGAAAGGAACATACAGTTAGTGTGATTGTGCCAAACCCAAGATTTCTTTCTGGGTAAGGCCATGAAGCTTTAAAGGAATTTACAGCAGCTATTATAAGGAGTGGGAAGGAGCATGATTCTCAGTAAACTGATGTCTGCTTCAGCAACCATATTAATGATAATGAGCTGCTCTCTAATTCTGTGGAACCTTTTAATGAAAGAAAATAAATATGTGATTTTGACAATTTACTTTTCTTCAGTAAGACACTTTAACTCAAATTACAAAGATCCTATTTAGATGTATTTCTGTTCTTATAGATTACATAGGCAAATTTAGGATAGTCTAAACAGATAGTTGGGCTCAATCATGTCATGTTGAGATTTACATTTAAAACTAACTCTACTGTTAATTGTGTGTATAAATTTTGACTCATTTTATGAAATTTAGCATTACATACATATTTTTCTTTACATGGTATTAAGGGAGGTATAATTATATTAAGGGAGGTATATATAATTATATTAAGGGAGGTATAATTTTATGACAGAATTTTATAAAAAAACACACATGTATTGTTTAAATATTTCTCTGTTTTGAGCAATTTCACAGTATCAGTTAGGAATATATTTATTGTCTAGACACAGATTTAAACAGTTTGTAATGGACAATATTATGGTACATTTCTCATATTACTCAGTTTTTAGGAGCTTACAAAAATGCATTAGAACAGTGAAGTGATGAACAAACACTGAGGTCTTTCAGGGCCACGGTGGGAGTGAGATACACTGAAATAAGTTCACCTACTTTCTGCTATCTGTTCCATGGCAAATTGAAATATTAAGGTAAAGGTCTATAAATTAAAAATATTAAGTGTTATTATAGTTAATTAGATTTAGAAGAATCAAGATGAGATTCTGGAAATTATTGTTTTTAGATAGAGAGACAAATAGATAAATAGACAGACAGACATAGGGATAAATATTCATGCAGAACTTCCAAAAATACTAAATGTGTTTATAAGGTACCATATGCAAATGGTTTGATGCAATGGACACAGGTCCATATCCAACTCCCTGGTAACAATTTTTTATAGTTTTGAACCATTTCCAGTTATCCATTCACCATTGTGATGAAGTAGAAAGAAGATGATCTTTAAAGTAAGAAAAGGGGATTTTATTTTTAACTTTGTTTTTTGTTAGCAGCCTGCCAAGCAATTCAGAGAAAGAATCTAGGCCTGATTGTTGAAAATTTCAATAAATGGGAATAAATGAGATCAGACATATTCAAAGTTGTATGGCTGTACGCTAAACATCAATGTGTGGTTGCCTCTCACGTGTTCCCCACTGGGGAACCTGGCCTGCATCCAGGCATCTGCCCTGACTGGGAATTGAACCTGTGACCTTTTAGTTTGCAGGTCAGCATTCAAACATTGAGCTACAGCAGCCAAGGGTGGGAAATAGAGGTGGCTGTAGTGGAGGGGAGTGGTGGTGGGAAAAGGGAGACAACTGTACCTGAACAACAATAAACAAATGTGAAAAAATAGCCCTGACTGATGTGTCTCAGTGGATTGAGCATGGACTGCCAAAGGGTTGCTGGTTTGTTTTCCAGTCAGGGCACATGCCTAGGTTGCAAGCTAGGTTCCCCTGTGCAGGGCACTGGTACATACAAGAGGCCACCACACACTGATGTTTCCTTCCTTCTCTTTCTGCCTCCTTTCTCCTCTCTCTAAAATTAAATAAATAAAATCTTTTAAAAAATTGGAACAACAATACATGTTTACAAGGCAATTGTGAGAATTAAATTGTCATACATAAATTTCAGTGATGGACAATTACTAAATGCCATATCAAGTAATATTTTCTTCTTCCTTTTATTTCCAAAACTCAGAAGAAAATTTGATTACCTATGACCTGAGAATAATTTAGTTGAAAGTCGGTAGGTTTTTCCAAACTATGCCTGTGTCTATTTCCACTGTTATAAATTGACTCAAAGCATTCCATGATGTAAAAATTATTATTATTAATATTTCATCTCTAGTTGATAGGATCAGTGAGTTTAACATTAAGGAAAATGACTCCAGACTTGGATACAGTCTTGGCTTTTCTTTAGTATATGATCTTTGTGGCTTTTATTATGCTTTCCTTTTTTAAACATTGACCACAAGCAAAATGTTGCAACCACAATAAAATTAATGTCTAAGATTTATTTATTATACTTAGTCTACTATGATCATCACTGAACACATTTTTAATGTTAAGGAGACAAACTTAAAACTGGGTGACCATTTTGCAACTTCACTCCTCTAACTTGACAAGTTTACTTAGCATGGATGGAACTGGAGAGTATTATTCTAAATGAAATAAGCCAGGGAGCAAAGGACAAATACCATATGACCTCACCTATAAGTGGAACCTAATGATCAAAACAAACAAATGAGCAAAACAGAACCAGAGACATGGAAATAAAGAACAAACTGACAGTGACCAGAGAGGAAGGCGGAGGGGGATGGGAGGAAAATAAGAGGAAGGGTCTAGTGAAGGAACATGTATGTATAAAGGGCACAGGGACATGGGAACAGAGTGGGGACTGACTATGGCAGTGGGATGTGGGCAGGGGCAGGGGAGAGCAACAGGGGAAAAATCAACTGTAGTTGAACAACAATGAAAAAAGAGAGAAGGCTTTTAAAGACAAATAAAAATCTTAAATGAAGAAGTAAATGCAGAAGCAGGAAGGGACCCAGTTATAACAGTTGCAATTTCTGCTTCCATTACATGTGTCCAGCATCAAGATCCTCCCTGTGACTCTACCAGAAGCAGTAAGAAAAATTGGTCTTCCAGAATTTGCATTTTGAAGAAAGATAAATATATAAACTATACATCTTTTAACACCTTTCAGACAGCCTGGTATTTTTGTAGTATACAGGGAGTGGGCCAAAGTAGGTTTATAGTTGTGAGTATACAAAGCAGTATATGCTTGTTTTATTATTTATTAATTAGTGTATTATTTTTCATATGAACAATTGTAAACCTACTGTTGACAACCCTTATATTCTGGAGTTGATAAAAATCTAATTGTTCTAAAAGGTGGGCAATTTTAATTTTCTTTTTAAAAGATTATTATTTTATAAGAAAAGACAAGTGCCAGGGCTGTTTTTTTTTTTTAATTTACCAATGTAAGCTTCTTATCACTTTTACAACATCAATCCAATATTTTACTTATTCAGTATACTTTAAAATTTACAAATATATGCAATATAGTAATACACCCATAACTTAGTAATAAATTTGTATACCTCTTATTTGAGTACTTTTTTCTTATTTCTTGATTGTTCAATTGCTGATCTGTGACACAGATATTAGTTTATATTTTATTAAATGTAAGCTTACATTTGAAAATTATTCTGCTCTCTTTCAGCAAATGTCTTTTATTAAGATTGTAACATTATCAAGATATTGTTGGCATACCATACTTTATAGTCAGTATAGACATTCAACTGAGTCTTCAGCAATTAACATATTCACTTTAATATTTTTAAATAGCATAGACTAGAAACTCAGATAAAAAAGGACATATCCATTTATGATTAAAGTTACCCTTAATGTAAGACAAAAATTATGCAAATTTCTTATATGAATTATGTCTTTTTAGATGGGATATTTATGTATTTGGTTAAATGAACTCAAGTAGTGATATTTTATTAAGCAATATGCAATTCATTTTGAGATCCTGAGGGATTGTTCTCTCAGGAAGAACTTTAGGGGGCACTGTGCTGCCAGTAGAGAGTTCTTGGATAAGTCAGATTATCTTATTTTCTTCCTTTACATATAAATGTATTTTAGAAAGTTTTTCAAAGGAATCATGTCAAAAGTATTAAATTTTCATAAATTTGTGTTTTTCACTAGAACACTATGTGGATGGATGATTTTGAAAGGTATTGAAGAGCCTATATCTTTCAGAAACAAAATTTGGATTTAACAGCAACTTGCAGCTGAAATTTGTTATCTCCAGTTTGTTTAAGAGTGAGGAAGCAAACTATCCAACGAACAACATACACCAAGAAAAGCAGAAAAGCATCTCACCTGAGAGCAAAAGTGATGTAAGGAATTTTACAATAATATAAATGATTGTATTATGACTTAAAAAAAATCATGTTAGCTTTCTGTAAAAAAAAGAGCAGCTAGCCAGAAAGAAAATGTAGTTAAGAGAAGGTCAGCAGCAAAAAGGGACAGGACAATAACAACAGCAAAGTGACACCAGTCCATATTGGTGCTTGCGAGCCCTGAAAACTCTCCCACACTCCCAGTACTGCGCCATCCATCATCTCTGACATATGTGTTACGTTTCGATTCCTAAGTAGATCTTTTGTCATCTTGAGCAATCAAGCAAAGGCTTCCGAAGAAATAATACAACCTGTTAATAGAAACACTTCCCCTTTGCCAGTGATCTTTCAGATTGTCTGATTATAATAAACTAATTCAATTTCTTCTGATAGAGCTACCTAAACTCTTTCTGTATCTTACTTCCTATTCAAAACTATTAGCTAAAATAGTTGAATAAACATGTAGGGGTTATTAATTTTTTAAAATATTTTAGGACAAATTAAATTTTTTTCTTCATATTAGAAATGTATCATCAATATTTCTTGATCTTAACCTTTCACTTATATCTGAGAGTAATATTTATAATACTATGGATTTTATAGTAAGGAGAGAGGGTTGATTGATTCAGAAGAGAAAACATATTTCTTGCATATATCTCAATTCCTTAGGAAATATGTGATTAGATATAAAGGTCACATGTTAGAAAACAAAGCAAATAGTTTTAAAGAGATTACAAATACAGGGTGTGGCAAAAGTAGGTTTACAGTTGTGCATATGCGAAACAGAGTTTATTCCTGTATTACTTATTTATTAATTATTTTTCCATATGAAGTACTATAAACCTACTTTTGCACACTACTGTATTGAAATAGATATTAAAGAACAGTGAGTTTTTTTAATGTTAATTTTGGAGAAACAGATGAACACTAATGCTATGTTAAAAACAAGTTTAGTATATATAATTGATATATTCACAGAGATTTCTTATTTGACTTTTAGTATATTTCAATTGTTAACTTACTGTATTGCTACTCTCTTTTATTTTTTTCCACATAAGTCTCATAATGGTGAAATAATACAAAGATTGTGAGTAGGAAAATAATAACCATTTAACAAATATTTTGCTATTATATATACATGACACATATATTTCATATATGTATATATGAAAGTAACTATCTTAGCAGTATTGTTAATGATAAAAATTAAAAATTCTAAGAAATGTGGGTTGTTTACTTTTCTGGAGGATATACATTTTGAACATAGTAATGATTTAAGTTAGTTCCTGATTATTTCTTTTATTAAATACTAAAAATTTTATGTAAATGACTAATTTTATTTAAATGCTATTTAATGAACTTTAAGCCCCATTTGTAGAAATGTTGATGCTCCAAGTGAATTAATTTATTTTTTAGGTTCTACATCAATGTAATTATTGGTAAAATTGTTTGCTATCAAGATATTTAAGAAGATGTGAGGCTCTTAAGGTGCATTGTTTATGAATGTCATAGGTATTCAGGGTTTTAGAATACCTTTTCTCCCCAGTATTTTCAAACCCTCCAATTCTTTTAGGGCTTAAAGCAATGGGAGAATTAGGAAAAGTAGAAGAAAGAATATTAGATAATCCCAGATTTCATATCTTTATCAGTGTTCATTGGAAGAATTTTAGGAGATTAGCAACAGGATAAGTGGATTTCTTACTTCCTCCTGTGAAATTTAATAATGTTCTTTATCTTCTGTTTACGGCTTTGAAGAAGTTCACTAAAATTTATAAAGGAATTTCTTGAAACTCTTTGTCATTTCCTTCCCTTATAGGTATATAATTCATGAAAAATCCTGTAACATTTTTTTTAAATTTCTTATTTAAAAGGAACTTAGTGGTCAGTCACATATAATGTCTGTTGCCTTATGAATTTTCTGATGCACAGTGTATATGTTTAATATTTTAAAAATCACAATCATGATTTTAAATCTGCTTTGCACTCTCTAAAATGAATTTCAGATTATGCATGAAACTCTTATATATTAATATTACCAAGGAGTTTCTACATCGCAAAGGATATGTGTATTCTTTAGGGTGTAGCTTTATTTCACATTAAACTATATATTATATGAGTTTTTAAAATATTTATTTGAGAGTCCAGATTTTAAATGTAAACTTTTTTCTTGATATTAAATTTTAAATTCAACAAACCAAACGATAAAACATATTCTGTAAAGTTTGATTATTTTTTTAATTTAAACTATGAAGCATATGTTTACTTTAATTTGCACCTGCTCCTTATTTATATAGATCTGTTTACTTTCATCTGTTATTTTTAAAAGACTAGATTTTGTTTTGACAGTCGTACACTGAATTAATACAAAGAACTGTCATATATTAATATGTACATATATACGAATACATACATCAGTAAAAGAAAATATATGAAAGAGTTTAATATTTTGCACCCCTGGGTAAGGAAAATACTCAAACTCAACAGTGTTTTAATGAAGAATATTCAAAAAGCTTAAAGCTTGCTTAGAAAGATAGCTGAAAATAGTTTTCTCATCTATATTTACCAAGAGTACTCCCCAAAATATCCTTTGATTTTTTTTTCAATACATTTTAAGAGTGAAGGAGAATTATTTGTGGACATGGAAGGGCATTTTTATGTGTAGGGAAAATAGTCTTCCTTACTAAGAATATCTATAGAAGAGCCCATATTGGACTAAATTTTGTTAGTTTATATTTATTTTTTTCAGTTGTTTATACAGGCTGTTTATGAAATGACAACAAAAATCTTCCTCATGGAAAATACTTTTGCCTTTCTCTAATACCCTGATTTTTGTCCTTATGGATGTCATCTGAGGTCTTCTATTCAGATGGCTCTGAAGCCAGTAAGTATCCAAGTCCCCTGGGATCCGAATGTTAGGCCTCACTGCATTGTAACAAGATCTCTGAGTGATCCCTATACCTCATTTTTGAAAATCAGTAGTGTAAGGTAATGAAGTTCTTGAAGTAAAATTTAAAAGCAATAACCAGAAAAGGCCAGGATAAAATTAAGGAACCCAGTAAAATATTGCTAATCCTTACAATTTATTCTCCCCTGTGTCAGTTGGCTTTATTTATGCTTAATGCCATTATTCCAGTAAATATGCTGTCTTTTCTCCCATGTACTCTCGTTTATCTAGAGAATCCCATTCCCTGTTATAATCAAACTACAATATACAAATATCAAATTCTCAATAAGAAGTCAGTCATTAAACACTGTAGTGTGTTTAAGGGAGGGAAATGCCACCCCTTTGACTTTAAGACACACAAAAAGGCCATGGCTGCTTAGTTGATGGCTTCTTTAAAGAGCACTAATGGAGTCACCTTCTTCAGCAGCGCCTGGCTGACTTGGCCACCCATAGCGTGAAAGTGGAGAACCTCATTTGAATGTTTCCAGTTTCTTAATTGAGCTATAATCATATGGATGCTGTGCTTCATAAGAAAGAAAGCTACAACTTTTTTTATGGCTTATGTTCACTCATTGGGAAATTAGAATTCATCATAAAAACTCAATGGGAATTTATTTTTAAAGGTTGAGTTATTTTACTTTCTTAAAAGAAAAGCTAATGATTAAGAATTCTGAACATCTAAAAAAATTTCCACCATAATATATATGAAGAACCATATGAAGAAACACATAAACATTGTGCCCAGAATTTGTTATATATTGTTGTTTTCACCTTAATAGCTACGAATAACCCCCTCTAAGGTGTTGCATGTAATATTGAGCATATTAGTGTCAATATACTATGGTAATTATGTTGAAACAATGAGTATAGGTTGAAAACAGTTAAGTATTTTCAAAATTTTTAAACTTTATGATTAATGCCTTTTACCTTTAACATAAAATATCTATTTTAAATCAGGTATTAGCAATCATTTTTTGTAAAAGGTCAGATGCCCAGTAATTTAGGATTTGTCAACCTTATTACCATCTCTGTCCCAACTACTCAACTCTGCCTTTCTAGCACGAAAGGAGTCACAGGCAAAATGAACATAAATGGATAAGAATGTGTTCCAATAAAGCTTTATTTATGAAAACCAGCAATAGGTTGGATTTGGCTTATGATCCTTAGTTAGGTACCCCCATTTCTAAGCATTTTATTTCTAAATAAAAGTTCAAAATAAAATAAATAAGCTCATTTTAAAATCTGGGTAATACAAACTTAAACATAAAATAAATATACATTTTTCCAAATTTCAGGGAAAACACTTATTTTGCCTGGTATCTCAGATTGGCATCTTAAATTAGGTAATTTCCAAGTCTAACTAGGATAGGGAAGTTCAGATTTAAGAGTCTCCTGAGTTAAAATAATGTAATATTTGCCACTTTTCATTCCATGGGCAATTTCATTTTATTTAGTACCCATGAAAGGGGATTTGACTGGGAGGTTGTTGGTCTTGGCATGTCCTCTTGCACCAACTAAAGCCAAAGGGGACCATATAAGAGAGAGACTTTCTATATATCTCTGGATTAGTCATTTTGGTAAATTTTCCTGTTTGCTCTGAGCAATTTGTAAAATATTATTTTATCCTCTTTCACACTAGTTTTTCTTGCATGCTTATTAAGAATTTGTTGATTATAACTTAGAGGTTACAATTCATAAAGTTAAGGTTTTGAATATTGGTTTATTGAAAAAACTCCACATTCTCTAAGATTTACCAGAAAAATGAATATTTTAGTAAGTGTTATTTTATTTCTGAAATAATCTTCCATTCCTTTGGGGGGCAATAAATATGTCCCTACGTAAATAGTATTTTGGAATAACAATAGAATAAATGATTTACTCGGTTTAACTTAAATTTTTCATTCTGCTATTATAATTAGTAGGTAACACTTTCAAAAACAGAAAAAGGTTGCTGATACGAGTGAATTATTTTTATACTATTTTCCATGCAGAGTGGTATGAATTAATATTAAATCTGAAATGTAACAAAATACACATCATACCCACCATGTTCATGGTGATTTCTATTATAGTCAACATTCTGTACAATTGCAGACTCTAAAGTGGCAATGAACAGAAGTGTGGTCAGTCTCCCAATCTACTGCAGATATCGAAATACACAACCAAAAATTAATGTTAAGGCACAACATCTTTCAAAAATATAAACAGATAAAAGGGGAAATGCTGCCGAATTGGTTGTATTGAATTAATCCACTAGAATCTCCCACATTTCAAAAGAATCTCTATGTATTTAGAAAGCCTTTAATAACATTTCTGACTTCCTTGGGACTCCTAAAGAGAAATGTGGTAGTAATAAAAAGCTCTTTACCACAGGGATCCCTACAATTAAGAAAAGCAGAGACTGTAAAAGTTTGCTAGTTTTCAAATAATAGCCTGCCTCCTACTTAAATCTAAACAAAAGCACACTATGGCCCTAGGTCAGCCCAACACAGACAAAACCCGAACTCTGATTTGCCCCATGCAAGGAACTATAATGGAGTGGAAGCAGCAGCTACTTAATATATGAGTTAAAATTACCCGTGACTGAAGTGAGCACATCAATCAAAAGTTTTGGCATGTAGTGAGCCAGACAAACCACCGTGGTGAGCTTGAGGGCAGGAAAAGCCTCTGTTCTGCATTCAACTGTTTTCAAATTACCATGACATGCCTTTGCATACACCACCCGACTTCCAGCAGGTGGATTTTTGAGGCATTGTGCTTGAAACACAAAGATGGATCAAGTAAGAGCATATGAGATAGTTTCCTGTTTTGTGTCTGAAAACTAGGGTTGCAAAAAGCCTTCCAGATTCTTAACATTTTTTAGGTGCTGAGGAAGGATAAACATGGGTCCCTGAGAACAGAAAATCCAACAAATAGAGTAGGAACAGAAACTTTTGTAAATGCTGATTTATGTTTTAAAAATTGTATGTCCATTTGAAACATCTTGACATAAATGTAATTTATCAGTTTGAGTGATTTCATTCAAAGTCCTACTATGTCTGGTTGTTTTTACCAATTTCAGTTCATTTATAAACATCTTGAAAACTGATAAAGAGTATTTTAAAATGATTTATATGTCTAAATAGGAATTTTGTACAAACATGTCTAGGAGGACAATTCAGTACATGGTTATTGCAGAAACACCCCATGTAACACAAGAGTTGAGTTATTAATCTCAGAGTGAATTCTGCCCACAGCTCTATATAACTATTTTCCATTAAATATCTGAGAAGCAACTATGGAAAACTGAAGAGGTACATCAATAAGAATATGGATGTGCAGAAATATGATTTCTATCTGCTTGCCACTATGGCAAAATATAGGCATGTTTCATACTATATTTTATAAAAATATCATATGCATTGTTAATTTTAATAGACATTTAAACTAACACAGCTCCAATTTAGTTTTAAAATAGTTGGAAAATACTATAAAATTTAAATATTATAATTACAGAATAATAAACAGTTTCACATCTCACTAACTATAAAGCAAACAAAGTAAGAATCTGGCAAACAATATATGCTGAAATGTTTTAGTTACAGGGTCAGGAAATAACCACATTAGTGAATGAAAATTGTAAGTTCTATTTAATGATATAAAACTAGCAGGTAGAGAATTATTTACTTCAATAATTGTGAATAGACCCTGTATAGTAGAAATAAATCTTTTTTTAAAACCATTTGTTTCTGATCATTTTTTCCACTGTTTTGACCGTTTGAGATGACTTTTAAGTTAACAACTAAATGAATTTGGATATCTATGTTTCAGGCCTCAAATGACAGTTGTCTTTTTTTTTTTTTGAAACATACTTCTTTTCTTCCTGTCATTCAATTATTGCACATTTTAATAATTAAAATATGTATGTTCCAAAGATGGCAGAATATGTTAAGCTTATTTTAATAAGCAAGAGACAAAATAAATTGTTTAAAAGATATTTCTTGGGCTTTAGTTCTATTTACTAGGTAAACATTCTATCTCACCACTTCATATATGGAATGATGAATTAGCTTAAAATTATAAATATATTTTTCAGCATAGGACAAAGTACTTAAGGTATTTAGTGCCCTGGTTTCTATATTGCCAACAATGTTATTCTCTAGCAACATACACTTTATAATTTGATTTTAGAAAACATAAAAGACAATTGTGATACAACTCACATTAAACTTGTGGCAGTGCTAACTGGCACACTTCCCAAAGAATTTAACATTATCTTGTAATACTGAACATTTGCAAACCTCACAGTATAGAACTGAACACAGAAGAATATATCCAACACAAATGTGGTACATATGCACCAGGAAATGGTACAAAAAATATAGGCCCATTGTTTATTATAGCAAAACATTGAGAACATGGTAAATTGTCAGTAGTGCAAGACCATTTTCATAAATTGTGATATATTTAAAAAACTGAATATTATATAATATTGAAAATGATCTATAAGCAATAACATAAGTATGCAAGGGAACATATTATTGACTGAAAATAAATGGAGTTCAAGGAGCCAGTATTTAGTAAAATAAAACTGAACAATTTATTACTTAGTTTGGAAACTAAGAAAACACACAGGAACATTAAGCAAAAATACCACAATGCTGGGAGCCAGTTCAGGTGAGGAACACACAGCCAGGTACCAGTTATTGCAGTTAAATAAAGAAAATAAAAGATAACCTGGCAAAGGGCAATTGATAATAGCGGTTAAGAACCAAAATTATGATCAATCAATTCTGTGTGCTTTAAAAACAGCAAGTAAAATAGCAATTTCTGCATATAATTGTAAGCTTGGGCTGCCAAAACAAAATATCACAGACTGGCTTAAACAACAGACATCTCAGAATTCTGGAGGCTGGAAGTCCATGATGAAGGTGCCAGAAAATCTGGTTTCTATAAGGACTTATTTCAAGGTTTCTAGAATCCTGCCTTCTTGCTGTGTCCTTACTTGGCCTCTTCTCTGTCTGTTCAGAGATGTTCTCTGGTTTATTTTTCTTCTTATAAGGATAATACTATTGGATTAGGACCCCACCCTATACCCTCCATTACCTCCCTAAAGACTCCGCCTATAAATTCCATCACTATGGGATTTAGGTCTTTAACAGATGAATTTGAGAGAGTCGTAATTCAGTCCATAAAACTGTATAATCATGAGACTATGATGCTCAGATTTATTTTTATATGTAAAAGAATTTAGGAAAAATAAAAGCTATGTAAATTGAAATGCTTTATATTTAATTCTTAAATATAAATATAAACATATTCATAATAAAATTTAAACATTTTTCTTATTTAGATATTCTTTTTAAAATGAAAAAAAAAAAACAGTCAATTTTATCCCAATATCTAAGTATAGTTCCAAGTATACAGGAAGAATGAAGGTATGGGAATATTATAATAGGTGTGATTTTCTTAAACTGAAGATTAAAAACTGTATATCTAAATAAACATTACTTCCAAGTAAGTTACTGTATTTAAATGATTCATGATCTCAAATAGGGATAAATAATCCTGTTTTAATGGTGGTTTTGATTTAAAAAATAGAGAAAATTCCATTAAATTCAAGCATTTTAAGAAGAATATAACATTAAAACATCACTTTGAAGTTAAAAAAATGAGAATTATACCAAAGTTATATCTTAGCTTCATTATTGAATTTATTTTTCTATGTAACAAATTTGAGGAATTAATGGAAAAATAATGTAAGCTCTCTATGATTAAAACACAACTTCATACTTTGTAGATGCAACTGCTGTATGTAAGTTGTCACTGACAAGATCTTTCCTTTATGTGAAAAAGTAATATAAAGCCAATGTTTTTGATCAGTTGAATTTACCTATCTTCAGTGTAGAGAAATTTTCAAGCAATGTATAAAATTACATTTTTTCAAATTACAGATTTTAAATTTTGATGTCCTGTAATTCTGCACATTTATCAGAATAAAATTAGAACACTTAAATATTGCATAGTTAAGACACTGTAAGATTATTGTGTTGAGATTTATTTAGCATCAAAAAAGCTATTTAGAATATTTACATAGGACAATTTTGTCTTTATTCTTAGTTTCTTCTTTAAGCTTTAGATGGACCTTAGCCAGGACTCATATTTGTATTTTTACAGACAAGTGAGCACATACACTCATTTCTATAATTACAGCTCATCAGTCTAGCTATTTTTCTGCAGCCTTCTTTTTAATTATACCTTTAAAAGCTTAAATGATTGTAGAAGAATACTTGGCCATTCTTCTAACCTCTTGATTATGATGCACAACCTAGGACTGCACTTTGTGTTCCTTTGCTGCACCTTTTGTGAGATTACTTATGCAAATATAAAGGGCAAAAAGAAGGTCTACACATTTAGAGAGTTGTGTCTTAAAATTATTTCCTTATATTTGATTGGTGCATCTGTTTCATGGAAGGTTCAGTGAGGTCAATGAGGACTCTGAACACATGAAGTTTTGGATCCATGCTGGTTTATGCTGAGCTGCTCTAGATCAGTATCCATAGAAGCTTGATGAAGTGCTGGTAGGAGCAGCAACAAAAACTCATTAGTGATGGATCTTTAGTCCAGAGCATGGCAAGACCAAGCTGCACACTCTACCATGCCAATATTTTCATGTGTGAGACTTCCAGAATGGAGTTGTGAGGGATGAATGCAGGGTATGACAATACCTGAATGAATAATCATGACTGAAAGAACCCATAAAGTGAACAATATGTTTGCAAGATGGGAGCCAAGTTGAGAGTGGCTTTGAAATGTAATTAATGAAATTAATCATATTACTCTCCCTGCCATTTTCTTGACTAGGTTTCACAGACTGTGATACAATGAAGCTCTATGAACACCCTTAATTGTACATAATTGCATGACAACTCTTTAAGGTAAAACCTGAGATTTCAAAAGCACAGATATTTGCTTTATGTACATGCTCCTATGAAAAAAAGTTTACTAGTATTTTCTTCACTGTCCTGTGACTTATTCATCTGATTTTACAGCACTGACCTTTGCTGAGAGTGACTCCCTCTCACAGAAAAACACCTGGACACCTACGTTTTCCTGTGGCAGATCTGTGTGAATTGGGGACTACATAAGAGTCTTAACTGATTTGCACTAAATTCATCTAGTGTTTCACCAGCTTTTTAATATGAGATTTCATGTCTAGAATTTAATTTTCCTTTTTTTGTCTCATTTTCTAAATAATCCACACTAAAATGAGAACCTTTTAAGATGCATTTTAGCTGTGGACTCAAGATTCAAAGAAAGAGACATGTATTTTAAACATCAAGGTCATGAGCAAGACAGCCACTCTCAGATCACCCCATTGCAGGCTAATACTATTTGGTTTTTAAATAACATCAACCTTTCTGTAAGGATGATAAGAGCTCTCTAAATCACCCTCTCAATAAACCAAGGTATCCCTTCAGCAACCATCTGGACAGTTGTCCAACCACAAAGCTTATTAATTCATGAAGCAAGTAGTTTCACTAATTAATGGATTTTTCTGGGCTTTTTTATATGTTAAACTGAAATCTAGTACTTGTTTTTCAACTTTCTGTCCTGCCATGTTTGAATCACAGAATAAGCTTATTCTTCCTTTCTTCAGTAGTAGAATAGATTGACCTATTTGAAGCAAGAAAGCATGATAGAGCATGAAAAAATATTTAGTCAGGAATTACTTTCTTAACCAAATGGAATAATGACAACAATATCAAAAGTAACTCTGAAACAAAATGGTGTACCCTGTTCTAAGTATGTCACATATATTAATCCATTTAATCCCCACAAAAACCCTGGGAGTTAGGTGATTTATCATCATCATCTCTATTTTACAGATGAGGAAATTTAGGCACAAAGAAGTTTAAAAAATATGTCAAAGGTAAAGTTATGAAGGAAAGAAGTAAGATTTATTAAAAAGTCTTATAAGTATAAAGTATATATTTTTATAAAGATGTATTTATTATCCTGGCTGATGTGACCCAGTAGGTTGATTGCTGGTCTGTGAACCAAAAGTCACAGGTTCAATTCCTAGTGAGAGCACATACCTGGGTTGTAGGTCAGGTCCACAGTTCGGGATGTGCCAGAAGCAACCTGTCGGTGTTTCTCTCTCACATCAATGTTTCTTTCCCACCCCTTCTCCCTCCCTTCCCTTCTGTCTAATAATAAATAACAGCATCTAATATGAAAAACCAAAACAATAACAGTTGATCATTCCACAATCTTTCATGACTCTTTCTTTTTGAAGGGGATATTTACAGATCCCACTACTAAGTAAAGAAAGTATAAGTTATAAATAATAATCCATCATGGCGAGAAATGAAACATCTTATCAAAGAAAGAATAAAAAAGAAAAAATAATTTAAGTAAAATGTTTTGGATAATGTTTTTTTTTTAATCAATTGCAGTCAAGGAAGCTTTATAATGAAAATGTACATAAACAAGGATGCAATAAGCAACATGGGTGTCATATTCTGATCAGGCTAAAGTTCAGGCTTAAGCATGATTGATTTTTCAGTGCTATTCTACTTATAGAGTGTAGTCCCTTAATTATAACACTCAAGCATGTGTTAATTTCAAACATATTTCCTCCATTTTTGCCTAGTCTCATAAATGTTTGAAGAGATAATAAAAGCAAAATGATAAGTGGCTTCATAACCTAAATATATTAAACTTGAAAATATTTTTGTATTAAAGTAAGTAATAAAGCAAGATAAATATAAAAATTATATTACATGTAAGGTTATTTTTATTTATCATTTGAAAATATTATCAATATATTAATAAAACTATATTGTTTCTACATATGAAGTTCTTTTGGAAATTGACCATTTTTAACCTTCCATCAATAAGTATTGATTTTTCACATAGAATAAATTGCATTAATGCATTTGCAATCTTGTTGATTCTCAACAGTGATCCAAGACATACATTGCTAGTCATAATGTTATTCAGAATAAATGTGTACTAGACCCAGAATGTATTTAATTTCTAGCTTTAGTTTTGACATTATAAATAACACTAAGTAACTTGTTAAACCATGGTTGTAAAATATAAATAAATTATGAAAATGTATAATATATATTTACTATTGACAATTTTATTTCCTTATTATTTCAACTAATACATACTGAGCCAAACACATCATAGATATCACTTACTGAGAGCGTGAATTCCATGTGTTGTGCCATTCTGAAGTGGCATTGCTAAGTATCTGTTACTTATGTATTTTAAAGATTAATATATTTAAGCTATGAAGTCATTTGTCCTTTTTCTTTTACTATCTTTTCAACATTTATGAGACTAGGCAAACATAAAGGAAATATACATATAATTAACATACACTAAAGTGTTATAGTAGGGGACCAAACCACTTAGGTAGAAATTGTATTAGAAATCAATCATACTTAAGTAGAACCTAGCCCTTGTTCTAAAGACTATTAGAATCAATTAAATAAAAGTTAATATAAATATTAAATATAAAAATAATGTATGTATATGTATATAGTATAGTCATAGTATACAAGAGACAGAGAGATAGGGAAATTGTAATCCATAGTCTATGTGTGAAAGTAAAGACAAGAAACTATAATAATTCTATAATAATAAAGAACAACTTCACCAAGGAAGTGTCTTTTTAAATGATCTTAAAAATCAAATAAACAAATTAAGTGGAGAAGTTTGGGGAAAAAGGGGAATTTTATTGAGCAAGAATGATCTGTACATAGTCATTGAGAAACAAAAGTGCATGAAGAGATCTTGAACAGGTAATAACTGCAGACACAGGAAGGTATGGTGGGGAGTTGCTGGGGTGAGCTTGGAGTACTCTGTTAGCTATGGCATCGCAGCTGTTGGTTTTAAGATATAACATTACTTACTAGTGAGAAGGAAAAACATCAATTATACTATAATACAGCATCTCTTATCATGCCTGTGTGCCTATGTATCTCCTTCTCTATAAATAGATTTCTATTTAACTATAGATGATATCTAGATATTTTATTTATTCAATGAACTGTTAAATTCAATCATTGGTTTTTATCATGTATAAATTATACAATAATAAAAAGGTACCATGAGTAAAATAAATTGTGTAAGCTATTCTAAAACCATTTTTATATTCAAGTTTGTTTTTCCAGAAATGTTCTTCCGAATAACTGACTCAAGGGCATCAAAATCCATATTTTCTATATAATAGTGTCCTCTTTGCTATCAAAGGTAATTTCTACCAGAATGTTCTATTATCATTTGGTGGATTTTCTTATAAGAGCTTGACCTCCACTTGGCAAGTTTAATGTACGAGAAAAGGCAACCACGTCACAACTGTTGCCATCGACATGCTGCTTCATGATACTACTAAATGAAAAAATAAGATTTTAATGGTGAAGGGGCTTAGAAAAACTTCTTGTTATTTTCAAGATAGCATGTTGCTGTCTTGAAAATAATTAAATAACAATTTAGAAAATAAGTACATGTCAGGAAATACTTGTCAATAAGTATTTTCTTACTTGGAGAACCTTGCATAATTTTACAGTCATAGGTACAGGTGATTGGATTTTGTTATCTTTATCAGTATTCAAAATGTTCCAAATTTTTATTTACCACCGCCAAGGTAGGCAGGTTAAGTTTTTCATAATCCGATTTACCTACTATCTTCTGTCAACAGTTATTGACAAACATTATAGGTAAAACTAAAAAAAGAATAATCTCTAAAACATCCAATTAGTTAGGAAATTATAAATGTATATTATTAAAGAAAATTTATAAAATTGAGGGTGAATAACACTGATGCCTACTTGGTACATGTAAAAAAGATGGCTTAACCCTGTAACCATATTTTATCTAGGTAAATTCTCTCACTTTTAAATGGGGAAAAAACTTTACAATATCATTTTCCTCATGATTTTCTTTGATTGTGAAGCTCCACAAAATAAACTGCATATACTCTTATCTTAGCCTGAGTCAATAATATGAATAATAGTGTCACTGGTAATGACATAACTTAGATGCATGAATATGCTTCATAAGACCCCCTCCATTTTTTAAAGCCTTGGTTTCAAGATGCAAGAGTAGTTAATATCAAATGATTTGAACATTGATGTTGTGATTGATGGAATGACTAGGTAGATGACAGATAGATATAGGTAGATGAACAGACAGACATACAGACAGCATAGAGTCTGATAACCTAACAACAAACAAGCGAAACCCTGGAGGGCATGCTCCGTCATAACACTATGCCATACAGCATTGAAGTCATTGGCATAAAGATTTTAGAAAGGACACCAAATGTGCAAGGGGGTGCTATTCAGTTTAAACTAAGAGTGCATTGTTTACAATATAAAAGTAACACAACACCTACAAGAGTAGCAGCATGAAAAGCATTTCAAAAAATAACTTACAAGAATAAAATATTGCAGAATATGTTACACAGTATTAGTTGGGTATTTTTAATAGCAAAACAGTAGGGTTAGGAGTCTTATTTAATACTTGATCTTGATATTAAAATATTACAACATGATAGCTTTCTTCAGGAACTCAAACTTGAGCATAGGGATATAGAATCCTTTTAAAATATATGTTCTAAAATTTTCACTTATAGAAAATACTGTTAGTATCTATTTGAATGTCATTGCATTTTAATTTATTTTCAAATGTTTTTGAAATTATTCACATTTTGAACATATTCTGCATAGCTGGTTTCCTTTTCCAACTGGAAAATTTATAAACACCTCAAGAAAATTTTGTTACAGATTCTAGTAAGTGACACCCACTTCAGGAGAAAAGACAAATCTATGCCTTGAATAAATATATTATGGCCATTTTCATTACTTCTATGTCTCATTAAAAAGCTGCAATTGACTTCCTCTCAATAATTTACTCATTGTGAGAGTAAATTCAATATTCAAATAATTCATATGTTTAAATAATATATTTTGTTTGACTATATGGCAGCATAATTTAAAAGATTTATAATTATAGGTCTCTAAAATATATTTAAAAACAATTCACACACCATTAAATGTATTGGCAGTTTTTCAGGAGAAAACAAAGTTGAATATTTAAAAAGCCAGGAAATTATGTAATATTTATTTTAAAATGTCAGATACTATATATTAATTTTATATTTAAAGCAGTGCATCTGGCTAAGAATCAAGGTGGTTTTTCCTAACAAAACTATAAATTAAATATAAATTACTTTTAGTTTTGTTAAATTCAGTAACATGTGATATAATATTTAACTAATGTAATTATTATATTCCAGGAAAAAAGTATTTTAATGGGCTGGAAATTAGAAACAGTAAGATTAAATATAAAATAAGCAAATGATCAACTAATTTTTAATCTTTCTAATAAATGCCCAAAGGTCTGACTTAAAAACACTGCAGGTACAGTTTCCAAGTGCTTTATGAGAACCAAAGAGAGGTCACAAATTGAGAGAGGTTGTGGCTGGACTGGAAAAATAAAACAAAATCGGGCTGTAACTCCAGATGTTAGTTTCATTAAAGTAAAAGCTCCTGATATTGAGAAATCTGCTGATAAAAATATTCAAATCTACCAAACAATTGGGTCAAGAAAAACAGATCACACAACATATGCAGATGGTGGGTAAATGTGATCGAAAAGGTACTTGGATATATGGAGAGACAGTGTAATTCAAATTATGAAAGGAAGTGAAAAATCAAACGAAACAGACTAAGCCTCCACCCCACTTTCTTTCAAAGAGAAGCCTGGCACGACAGTTTATTTCAGTTTTGGCCAAGGAAATTGTCCCTTTAAGCTATGGGAATGAATTGTCTCTTTTTAACCGCCTTTTCTCCCTGCAGTACATAATCACTGTCTGTCACACTTTGATGTCATAATCATTCGCGGAAGCTGCACCGTTGAAGAGTAAATCTGCTTAACTCACAAAAAAGGAGGAAAATTGCACGGAGGCACTTGCTTTCCTTGCTTCAATGGCAGCCCATTTGAATTACAGAAGTGCAGTATTATGTCACTTTGGTATTACGGGTGCAATTTCAAAAGCCAAAAGCCTATTTTTAAAACTATATCTTAATCAGTTCAAATAGAAACAGCATCTATTTGCCATTAAATGAGCATAGTACTTGTGTGTGTGTGTCTGTGTTTATGTGTGTGCAGGCATGCATGCGTGAGCAGCATGAAAAAAGCATTAAGCAGCTGAGGAATGTTAGTGTATTTTAAGCTGCCACTACCCAAAGGTGAAGAGCTCTTAAACTTTGCATCTACTCTTTCCTATTTGAAGAAATATTTTGCATTAAATATTCACTCCTAAAAGGTGTTTCACAACTTGTCTTCTTCAAACCAGATGAAAGAAAAATTTAATTAATCTTTGAAATAAATTGAAAAATAATTTAACAATGATTGTTTATATGGTGACCCAATATGGTTTTTTAAATTTAATTTTTAAATGAAAATCTGAAGATTTATTCTTGAACTTGGCTAACCTGACTACTGAATAATGTTTCTACAAATGATACCTGGTACATTTCTGATCAGAACAATTGCAATATCAGTGGAGGCAACTTACATCCCCCACTATTTTCTGTGCTCTACCATTCTGCAGCTAGATGCTGTGTTAAAAAGTTCAGTTTCAAGAAACAAAATCAGGTTTCTGCATAAGTGGCTTACATTGCCTAGTCTTTAAACATTTTTTTCTTGTTGGATTCTAGATTTCCTTGAGTTATCACATATGCTACAGTAAGAATTAAAATCAAAGCCCAAAGAAAGAAAAAATCCCCCTATTAGCTTTATGTCAATAATTCTTTGTTGCTTCATAGCAGTTATTATATATGTTGAAGTCCCACAGGAAATGGTATTGTTCTCCTTTTTCCTATGAAATACTAAAGTCTTCTCTCATTTGGAAACAGGCATTCGAACCTCTGTTTCGATGGTTCCCTGCTGCTGCTCAGGCTCTTACCCCTTTCACACTGATAAAGAACTCAGAAAAGAAAGAAATCCCCTTTCAAAGATGATTTGAAATCAATTTCCATGGTAAAATGTTAACAAAAAAAAGATTGTTTTATAATGTGAGGTTTTCTAAAAGCAGGTAAAGAACTGCTGCATTGGATTCTCAATATTTATTTAATATGAAGTGAGTAATCTTAGGTTAATTTTCAATTCTCTGAGAAAGTGATAATGTCCTTTCAAGTTAACCTTCTGATTAAATTGATTTTAGTAATGTGTTTTCCTTCACTCTGGTATCTCTAGTCATCATTTCTTTCACACAACATGGGAAGGTATTTTGATCTACCCTGAAATTTCCTCAGTTACATGATTTAAAATTAGTTAGGTCACTGTCCATGATAAGAAAAAAGAGTGAATGCATTTTATTGTCTTTATTATATAAAGTTTTGTTATTTAATAACCCACCTACATAAACTTTTAAAATATAAAGTATTCACTAACCATCGATCTGTCTCTCTTTATACAGTCATACTCATCCACTGCATTTCAACCTAACCTTTGCTTTGTTCATAAAATCTGTGATGCTGGGGATTCTTATTACAACCTTTCAGTTACAAATTTAGGTGATTTATTCAGGAACAAAAAAAGCTATATTAAGAAAAAGAGATACTACTTATCATAAAAGGAAAATGATGTGCTTTCATAACTTGATCAGTGACAGCAGTATCAGCCTTCTTGGACATCATTTGTTAGATTTTACTTTTTTTCCCTATGATACCAGGATACATTTTTGAAAGTTTGCCAATGGATAATTAATTTAAAAGAGAAGCTTTAAATTATATATGGGAAGGGATCCAACATCGTTTTAAGTTTGCCCACTCTTTGTTCACACCAAAAGCAGATGCTATTCACTAACAGGAGAAAGGATTGATACAGCCCTGTGAATCACAGTTCAGCCAGGGCTTGTGCAGCTGCAGAGGCCATGCACCTCCATAAATCAGGACATTTGGGGCTTCCTTCCTACTATCTCCACTTTTCGTGATGCATGAATTGCAAAAATTAATGTCTGAATTACAAAACAGCATGCACTGTATATGAAAGTCATGAGTTCCTTATTCTCTACCACATCCCTCACTTCTCACATCAACCTAGCTCAAAGACAGGGCCTTGTGGATTTAGTAAATGTGAACATTTGTAAGTGAAGTCAAATTTGGAAATTATGCTAGCAACAGCTTAATACATCAAATGAGTTTTCTGAAAATGTTTAACAATTTAAAAGCCACAATGTTCTTAATATGGGGCACCAGTTAGTAGTAGTTTTCCAATGGATGGAGGTTTGGGATGGAAAAACCATAGTAAATGTAGGATGGAGATCACACACACAGAGAGAGAGAGAGAGAGAGAGAGAGTCAATGAATTGTGAAGCTCTATCATTGTTTACTATACACCTGTATATCTATATTTGGAAGGCAAGCAGAAGAGAGATGACGCTATGAACCATTATTAATAGAGAACAATTTTGTAGAATTAGTTTGCAGTTTGTATGTAGGGAAATAATGGTCTTAATGTCACATTAAGCATTTTGGCTCTGACATTAATGATGAAAAAAGGGACATGAGTGTTTCTGAAATTCAGAGAAGGGAAATATCTGCAGGCTGTTAGGATAATGGCTTAGAGAGAGTGATTAAGGGAATGCAGGGAACCTAGTTAGAAACTAACAGCAGAAATTCAGATTTATAATTATGAAGATCTGATTTAGAGATTCTGCAGGGAAAATTGAAACAAGTCAGCAAAATTGGGAACATTCTGTAAGATGCACTGAATAAATTTAGGGACCGGTTAGAAGTAGGAGGGCATAGTTTTTGTTTGTTTGTTTCCTTATTTTGTTTTTTTCTCAAATCCAAGAATTTTGAAAATAGAAAAGATAAATTTGTACTATGTGTGGTGACATGAGGTTTCTAGCTTGGGTATCTTAGAGGATGGTGATGGTGACTGAGACACCATTACAGAGGATGAACTACATTAGAGAAGACAAAGAGAATGATGTTGGAAACTTGAATCTGTTGTTGCACTCAATAACATAGAATTATCAATAAGAGAAGGGTTATATCATTCCATTCATATTACTTTATGTTTGCATCTTCTCTCTAGCCAATAGAGTCACCCTGACCTCTCTTTTTACAACAAATTAATCCCATACTGACCCCAATCTCAGAAGGGAATTTTGATCTCTATATGCTTTTTAGGGACTTCCAAATACCTGTGTTTTATTTTCTGTCTAGTGAAACTCTGTTCATCCTTCAAGCCTCTGATCAAAAGTGATCTCTTCTTTGAAGTGATCCTTTCTGCTCCCTTCATCTCCAGGTTCATAGTCCTTGATTCACACTGCTGAATAGCACTCTCTCCCTGTGATGTCAGGAGTTGTTTTTCAATCTCTCTCTCCATTCCTGCTTAAGGGAAGAAAAAATTGTGAGGACTTTAATGACAGAGTCTGTTTCTTATTCACACATGTACATCTGACACACATTAATATGATGGGACCTAAATAATTGTCCATTAGATTGAACTGAAGAGATGAAACACGTTTCTTATTAGCCAAGAATATTGCATAAGAATTTAATAATCACATTGAACAACTTACTTATACTCTTTATCTTACCATGTATGCTCTATGTCACCAAAAGTTTCCCTGACCACTAAATATAACTGTCTCAAGGATGTTTTTCCCTTATATCATTCCCATTGCAATTTCAGAGAATTTTCCAAGATTTCTCTGGTGTACTGAAGGCCTTAACTCATGTCACCATGTCCATGTCCATGCATCTTTCATATATAGGGGAAAGAAGGGGAAGGGTCTAGTCAAGAAATTTTTTTTCTACTATATAATAAGAGTTTAAGAGAGGTAAGAATTTTTATATTTTATAATAATACAGGTTATAGTTTATTTTCCTGCATTTTCTGAGCATTATTCAATTTCAGTATTGTTTTATTGCTTATTACCTCTTTGGCCTTATTATCTCTTACTATATACTCTTTCTTTTACAGAATACTAATAATACAATTTTTTGTATCTACTTTCAAAATCCCTGAGTATGAGAAGAAAAACAATTCGCTGTCTTTATTATCCTCAAATATTTAAGGTAACATATATTCTTCCACTTGCCACAATACATTCATTTACAACTATATTTTCAACTAAGTTTAAATAGCTTTTGTCTTGATGTTATTTTTAAGCTACTTTACATTCAATATAAAATTAGGAAAAGTAACTATTACTTTCTTAACTTCTTGACATTATCCATGATACCCTTATCCTGATTCCCATGGTTTATTTTTGTTTTGATAATTTTGATGTTTTATTTTCTAAGTTACAATTTTACAACTCAGTTCCTCTGCAAGGTTAAATGCTCTTTATACCCCAAGCTAAAGCTTTTTCACTGAGAAATCATTGAAGTACTGCAAAACCGGAAATCATTGTAAGTCCCCCACATTTTATCAGTCTTCTTTTGCTTATTGTCATTAGATCAATATCTATTTGTCTCTTAGACATGTGGTTCCCAGCCACACCACTTCTTATACTGCATTCCAGATATTCCAAACTCTGTTTCTTCCTTCACATCTCTAACACTCCATCCAAAACAAACAGTCCTTTCCTCTTCTTTTAAAAACATGTTTTCTCTTGTCCCTGTCGGCAGATACTGTCTCCCACTTGGTGGGTCTGAAATGTTTTGAGAACAGATGCTATAAGAGAAATAATCTTGAGGACACAAAGCTGTGGGAGGCACAGAATTTATTACCAGGATGCATCTCTGGACCTGGCTGTTCCACCACTACTTTTATCCTTGACCCTGCATGGCATTTGGGCAGTGTCTGTGTTTAAGTGAACTATGAGCCTTTATGTTCAGTACAATGCTTCACTGTCTTAAAGTGCTTACAGGTGTTTTTATTAGTTACTTAAGAGGCTCCTTTTAATAACTAAGATCCTGATGTTAATAATAAAGCAAAAATATTGGATGCAACGATGGCTACCAATCAAAGGTATACCTGATTAAGAGTACGCAGAAGTTGAGAACCTGTGTTAATCAAATTAAAACGTTTTGAGAAGAGTCCAGTTTGGAACAAGGAAGACTCTCATATCTCTATAGGGAGCACCTGGCATTTTTCGAAGGAGAGGATTTAAAAGAAAATATCCTAGGCTAGGTGATTTTTAAAGTTAGAGACATAGGCGAAGTTTGATTTCTTGCAGGAAGTGAAAAAGATAAGACTGATGGCAAAAACTGCTTAGGCAGTCACTTCCTACCCTCTTGTATTTAGCTGTGACCAGATGTCTTGCTTTGTCCAGTGAAATTTAAGCAGACACAACTCACTTCCAGATAATAACTTTAACAGCCCATGCACAGTTTGCCACATTCTCCTATTCCTCTGGCATGGTGATGAGCGCCATTTGAGGTGATCATGGCACCCTCAGCCTGGGCCTCTAAAGACTTCATTGATAGGAAAGCTCCACTGCCACATAATGTTATGCAGGGTGAGAAGCCATTTAAGGGGCCAGGATTTGGTGTTTGGCTGTTATTGTACCATATCCTAGCCCAGTCTGTTTGACACATTTGATTTTTCAACATTTTTGCATAGGATCCTACATGCAAAAATATTCCTAAATGAAAAAATGTAAATGCAATACTATTTATATTTTATTCATTACTAAAACAAAACAAACAAACAAAAACTCCTTTTCTTAACCCTAGATCATGTTAAAAAAAACTAAAAGGTAGAAGATAGAAACTGTATTATAACTTTATCTTTACCATAGCAGAACATTTTTATTACTTTTTATAGATTACAAAAGTGGAGGGGGAAAACCCCCTTTTCTTTCCTTTAAGACTTATACATAGCTGAAGAAGAACATTCAGACAAAGGTTATGACAAATGCTCATAAAGAATAGCCTTGCACAAAAACATAAAAGCTGAAAAAATAAAGTTTTCAGTGATCTGAAAAATTACCTCTGAAAGTATTTTATCAACAACTAATATATATGAATGAAGAATTCAAGTAAAAAATTTCTTCCAGAACAATAATTTTTATTTGAATGTCTAGTCAGAATTTTGAAATTGAATTCTAAAAATTATGTAGAATTAAAAAGTTAAATACTATTTTTCCCAGTTTTAAGATGTTGATATTTACCTTTTAAAAAGAAAAATATCTATTTTAAAATGAAAATCATTTTGTACAGTAAATAGTCCTCTCCTATTTACTTTTAGTAAAGTTATTGCAAATACATACATTTTTAAATAGAACATTTAATTTTTAGTGCATTATTAAACAAGGTTTGACCAACTTTTGATATAAATGTAATGTTGTATATAAAATTATATAACATGAGTTACAACTTCAATGTATTCACTATAAGTAAACATATAAATGTACCAGAAACATAGATGTTGATATAAATAATGATGAAATACTATACAAATTTGGAGAAAAACTTAAAACATTAATAGAACATATGTCTTTTCTCAAAGAGGTATATACCTGGACATAATTAGGGAAACTGTGGAAATTCTCAGAGCTCATATCTAAATTATTTTAACAGATCCTTGTAAAATTAATGGAATACAATAATGATAAAATATTAAAGTTAATAAAAAGACTAAAATATTAAAAACACTTGGTCATTGATGTATATTTTTAACATATTTTCTAATATCATTGGGTCCTTTCTTTTCAGTAAGTGAGATTCTTTTAAACTGGCCCTGGAAGGAAGGTGTCACGTAACAACTGTTTCCCTCTTTATAGAACCCCTTTACCCCTCAGATTAAATTCCATGTTCTTGGTGTGCAAATATGTGCATTCATAACTGCCTGATTTTTTCTAGCAGCAGTTAATTTGCAGAATTGTAGCAATTCATTCCACAATATACACAACCACACAATGCATAAAATTGGAAGAAAACAACTCTAATAATCAGTCATCATCTGGTATCTAAGTTTACTTCAACATGGGGATCACTGTTGAATATTCATTCATATAAGCAAAAATAACAATGTGTTCTAAACTTGTGTAAGAACTTGAAATATAGTTATTTTTTATTCTAAATGACCTTCTACACTGCCTAAAAATGCACATTTAAAGTACAAGAAGCCAAAGCCAAATAAAATAATTTCATAAGAAGCATGCATTAAATCCCAAGCCATGTATGATGTACTTTAATTTACTCTTTCCTGTTGTTCTAATAGTAATTTTTGCATAACAAGTTTTAATGTATTAAAATTATTAAAATTTAATGTATTTCTATTTTCTGTATCAATTTCTTCCATACATATATTCAAGAGAACTACTCTTCCATGTGGAATATAGTTGAAGATTGAAAAAATATTTGACTACTTAAAAAAAGTCTTTCATCTTTGTAAAGCAGAAATAAAATGTGGTTCTTTGGATTTTCTCCCACATATATGTATCTAAAGGTCTCATACATAACTCAATGTTGGAGAAAAATGTACCTTAGCCTCACAGTCAGGTTGAAGCTAAGGTGGTGCTCTATAGGCAAAGGTATGTTATTAATGAAAGTACTGAAATACACCTGCCAAACAGCCATAACAATGTTATATTTTCTGAAGAAGAGGTGGAAGAAAATCTTGCTCTCAATCTAAACTTTCCTTCGCTAAAGTTTGGAGAGTATTCTAGCAAACAAAAATTCACTTTCTATCAGAGGGAACACTGTTATAAAGAATTTTACTCAGTCTTATTTCAATAGTTTTTTTTCTCTTGGTAATATGAAGGATAAATTAAGTTGATCACAAAAGACTTTCACTACTCTGAATTACCTGTCTCACCTTGGAAAGCCACGCAAAATGAACCTCTTAAGCCTTTTGAAAATGACCTTTTCTCCCCCCAGCAATGATTTATCTTTCCCTTCGAAAATCCGTTTTACAAAAGGGAGTATGATTAAAGGAAGCCAACCAGCACAAACACTTGCTGAAGATCCTGCTTATCTGGAACTCACTTGACAATGTATGTTTTGGGGTTGGGAATGCTGCAGGTTCAAGGGATAATTCTGCCTTTCAGGCACTTCAATTTATTTCAAGCCTGAGCACTGTCATTGTACGCAGACAAGATGAAACGCATCGTTGTGTAAAGAAATTGAAATGGAATCCTACTTGACCCAGCAGGATGAGGCATTATGTTTGACTCACCAGCGGTTCCTGGGATAATATCTAATTCCAGGAGGAAAATTTCTTGATATGGCCACCTGCTGTGAACGGCTTTGTCCAGGGATCACAAGTTGTTCTGGGTGACTAGGTTCAGGACATGCCTAAAAGAATGCAACTCATCTCCTGCTGGCATTTAGATCTCTTCATTTTCTCCATGCTTTCTATTCAGCAGGAACAACTGAATGAAATGGGGGAGGGGTTGGGAGAATATGAACCACTGCACACTCTGGTAGCAACAAGAGTCAAGGCCCACTTGACCCAAGATTCTTATTTATTTAATTTTTTAGAGAGCCATCATTATTTCTTCACAGGGCACTTTTTAATTTTTACACTTCTCAGGCCAGCCCCTTGCATGTCTTTCTCTGTTCAGTGTGTGTGAAGTATTTACTTTGAAAAGGCTTCACACCAACAGATTAAATAAAATAGGAACATTCTGTGTCTCACAAGAGGGAATCGTACAGACAGCTTTATTACTTCTATCAGAGAACAAAGATTTTTCCCAGCATGCAGAGGATTATTAGGCCAGAAGCAAATAAACAGAATGTATGATGTCAAAGCTTCAAATGAGATCAAGAAAAATTGTATAATTGATTTTGCTGCAATTATGGCTTTTGCAATGTAATTCCTCATGTTTTGCTTTTGAATTTTTAATGTTTAGAATGTTGAAAATTTATCTGTACACAAATACAGGAAATAATCCATTATTCTAATACCCTCTCTCTGTCCCAAATATAGAGAACATAGAATCATTGAATCATTTATAGGTTAACATGGTAACTATCAACATTTGACAGTATACTTCTCCCCTCTTTATTTTTTTAAAGAATGATGATGCCATTACATTTCATTATCTAAACTTCAACATTCCTTACCTCTGTCGTTAAAGTGAATTCAATTAATGACAGAAAAGTTGTTAGTGGATTTTCTATTTATCTTCTTATTTTCTTAACTTCTCTCAGGATATCAGGTTGAAATTACAAAAATTAACTTACCATGGAGCTTATTTTCCTTTTCTAGTTCATTTTTGCAAAATACCTATGAGAATAAAAATCAACAATGATTGATCTCCCAAATAAAAGGGACATGTTTTAAGCCTCAATTTTTAATCTAATGAAAATGAATACTCTTGAAATGGCCATGCATGATAATATATGTGTTAAATGTGTGCATATATAGTCACAGTACATATCAACACATGGCTAACTATGTATGCTTGATACACACAAGCACTATATAGGGCAGTATACATATCTCTCTATATCTATCATGTATCTATTTATTTATCCAGTAATCCCTTTGTGTAGAATATATTTATGTATTGCTGCAAATGGTTACAGTGTTCCAAGTTTTGTTTAATTGTAAATAATTTCCAAGGCTAAAAAATATTTATAAATTACTTGCTTTTTACATTTTAAACCAGTAAAACTACAAGTATTTGGGTAGTATGTGGGAACAATTTTGGTACTCTCTTATGAGTAACAGAATTTGTCATTTGAGTTATACAAGAATATATTTCTATAAATTCAACCAGAAAATCTGAAGTCATTGACCTTGTGTGCCTTCATTCTTTAAGAACTGCGTCAAACTAAGAAATGTATGCTATAAACAAAATTTAGCAGTTGGTCAAAGATTTTAGCATTTCAAAAACTGCACTATTTTAAAAGACACAGTAGCAAAATGTATTTTACTAGACATTATATTTGTGCAACTTTAAGATATATGGAATATTGTATAAACACGAGGTGTAAAAGTTCCAAGTGGTTTCTTCGTTTTCCCTTTCTGTTGCTTTTCCTTCTTGATCAGTTTACTCTGACAGCCATTACGCAAGGTTGTGTACAGTAGCGCTGGGAGCAGGCATTGCTTAACCGCACTGTGGATGCAGGTGAGGGGCGCGGCCTAAGCAAGCATGTTGAGGAAGACCTGCACACAGAGAGGGAGACTGATCAGAGTATTGGGTTCGGCTGGTATAAGGAGTGTTTTCCTGCTGAAGGTAGCCAGAAATCCTGTGTCCGAGTGCCGGCAGGATGAAGAAGGCATCAGTGTGGGTGTGGCCGGCTAGAAAGGGTCTGTGCCTACTTGGGATAAAAAGGGCACCCGCAGAGGAGAAAAGATGAGGTGCAGCACAGGGTGTCAGAAACAAGAGGAGTGAGGAGGACTTCTCAGTAAGACAGAAGTCCAGTACCAGATTTTAGAGCCAGTGCACACGAGAAGGGTGTTTTAGAGGGCAGTGGTTTATCTCAGAGCAATATAAAGAACTTCCATGTGATGTGGTGGGGGTGTGGTCTGTCAGGTGCCTTTGAGCCAAAGCTAAGTAAGGGAGATGTTGGCATGGGGACGATGGCAATGGAAGTTGGTTTTATAGAGGAAGATTTGTTTAAATGAGTAAATATATTCATGGTAAGGGTAGTTACAGGACATGGAGGATACATATGAGAAGGGAGGAAAGAGAATAAAAGTTTTTTGTGTAAATGGAATTTGAGTTATTAGAATGCAGTCCAAGTTTTCAATACACAGGGTGGGAAAAAGTAGGTTACAGTTGTGAGTACATAAAACACAGAGTTAATAAAGCTGTTGTAATAGTCAAACACTGCATGTCTTTCAACTCAGGACCAACTGTAAAACTACTTTGCCAACCCTCTGCATATAGCTATTTACAAAAGTAAAATACATGAAAATGTTACATAACATAATATATAATAAATGTTACACATATTTGTACATGCATAACTTTATGCATATATACACACAAAAACCACACACACACATATACTTATATTCCTTAACTCTGTCAACTGCAGAGGCCTAGAAACAGCAACACTTATAAAAGTAGGTGCAACCAGTATCCAGGTCTTGGTTTCTATATACCACTATCCACTGAAAACGACCAGAGCACCTCAAAGAAATACTGTATTTCAGGGCCTGGTAAGGAAAATAAAGCATAATCCAGAACATGTGATTTTTATAGAAATGATCTGAGGATAATGAGGACATATCAAAAGGAAAGAATCTGCTTAAAATGGCTCACATTTGGTAACTCCAGGATGATTTGATTATTAAAATAAACAATAGCAAGAACAATCATAAGTCACTGAATAAAATAATAGTTCATAAATTAATAAATAAATAGAAATATCCATTAGAAACAAGATAACTTCACAGACCCTACTATCTCTCTACAAAATTATTATTAATTATAAGATAAATAATTTTAAAATGGAGACGCTTAGCAAGTTCCATATTATCCAAGTGATCGAAATTATACCAACAAAGATGAGTACTTCTAGGAGGATGGAGTAAGGACTTCTGAAAATGTGCTCCTACATAAAAACAATAAAGACACAGGAGAAGTTGTGAAAATCAACTTTTCAGAACTCTGACAATTAACTAAATACTTTTAGCAATTTAGGGAGTGTTTACTCAAGAAAAATGGTCTAATCTCTGCATAATTGAATACTAATCAATTGTAAAAAAGAAGGAAAATTTAACCTTGGCAACAATATGTATGAACATTATACTAAGTGGTGGAGGCATGGAGGACATTATGCTAAGTGAAATAAACCAATCACAGAAAGACAAATACCATGTGATTTCACTCTTTTGTGGAATCTAATCAACAAACTGAACTAATAAGCAAAATATAGACAGATTCATAGATGGAGAACAGGATGAAGCTAAGGGGTGGTGGGGAGGTTAGGAGTGGAGGCATGGATGAAAAATGAAAAAGAACTCATGGACATGGACACCAGTGTAGTGATTGTGGGGGTGGGGGCATAAGGGAGATAAACAGTGATAAAAATATAATTAAAAAAAACTTAAAAAACAAACAAAACAGTGAACTCTGTGTAAGTTTAACTTACCATATTTCCATTGCTCCCTCATAGGTTACCATGAGCATAGAAAATGAGCACTCTTACTGCCAAGGTCACAGGGACCTACCAGCCACTAAAGATGGAAGAATGAATTTGCAGATCCCCAGAAAGCTCCATCCCCATAAACTGTCATTATCTGACCTGTTTGGTGGCTCTCTAGAAAAGCCTCATTCAAAGACTTCTCTCTGTTTGACCACATCCATACACACACACACACACACACACACACACACATATGTATGTATATGTATATGTATAAATGTATATGTGTATATCTATTAAAAAAACTAAAAGAAACCATGTTCATAGGACTAGAATATAGTAGAAAACCATGTTTCAACAAGTAAAAATATAAATAAGATAGTAAAGTTAAAGAGAAAATCAACATTAAAACACTGGAGTTGAAAGCTATAATAACTGAAATAAAATTTGTACTAGAGGAGATCAAGAGCAGATTTGTGGTAGCAGAAAAACAAGAATAAGTGAATCTAAAAATGTGTCAAATGAGATTATCTAATCTTCAGAAAAAAGAAAAATGACATAAAGCAGCAGTGACCTTGGGGATACCAACAAACACACCAACATATGCATAATGTGAACCTAGGAGCAAAAGAGAGAGTGAAAGTTATAGAAAGAACATGAAGAAACCAGATCCAAATCCTCCCAAATTTAATCTAAAAGGTATTAATCAACAAATCACAGAAGTGCATTGAAATCAAAGTTGTGTACTTTCAAAAAGAACCACATCTAAGCACAACATAATCATATTTTTTAAGAAAAAACAGAGAATCTTCAAAACAGAAAGAGAAATATGACTCATCACATACAAAGAGTCATTGAAAGTTAACAGCTGAATGTTCATCAGAAACTCTGAAGTCCAGAAGGCAACAAAATTACATATTGAAAGTGCTGAATTAAAAAACATACTTTCTGCAAGAATTCTATATTCATCATAGCCATCCTTCAAAAATAAAGTAAAAATTAAGACATTTTAAAAATTTCCCCCCAAAATTGTTGCTAACCAGCACCTGCCCTACAAGAATCATTAAGAAAATTCTCAGGCTGAAATGACACTGGACAGAAACCTGAATACACACACACACACACACACACACACACACACACACAGTAACAGTAACTATACAGGGAAATGTAATAGACCATCTAAAAATAGGTTTGTTTGTAGTCCTTTTCCTCTCCTGCCACACTTACAAAACATGCATAAAGTGATAATTATGAAGACATGTTAGTGGGCTTATAAATAATAAAAACATAATTTGGATAACAATAATATCAAAAAGATTTGAAAAGGGAAGGGATGTCTATTAGAAGAGAGTTATTATATAGTATTAAAATTAAACTTATTAATATGAACTAGATTGATTATATTAAATGTTAATTGTATCCACTAGGACAACCAAATAAAATAACTAAAAGATATAGCAAAAGGAACAAAAAGTAAAAGGATAGAAGATATTACAAGGAAATAGTAATTTAAGAGAGTTGGAGTGGCTATACTAATATCAAACAAAATAGACTTTAAGACAAAAATTGTTACTAGGTACAAAAAAGAACATTTTATACTGACAAAAGCATCATCTATCAGAAAGTTATAGCAATTACAAATAAATATATTTTATATACATATGTATATATACACACAGACAACTAGATTTCAAAATACATGAAGCAAAAACTGACATAATTAAAGGAAAAAGTGATAATTCAAAATAATAATTTGAGACCTTAATATCATACCTTCAATAATGTATAGAACAAATAGGCCAAAGGTCAACATGAACTAAAAGACTTGAATAACTCTATAAATAAGCAAAAATTAACAAGAATTCATAGAACTTTATACACAAGATAGGAACAATACAGATGATTCCAAGTGTATCTGGAACTTTCTCCTGAATAAACCATATGTTAGGCCTTCAAAAAAACATCAATACACTCCAGAGAACTGAAATCATACAAAATATGCTTTTTGGTAAAAAATGAAATAAATTGTATAGGAAAAGGAAATATGGACATTTCACAAACATATGAAAATTAAACAACACATTCCTGAGTAACAAATAATTCAAATAAGAAATAATCAGTGAAAACAAAAAATATTTTGAGATGAATGAAAATGAAAAAACAAAATACCAACACTTCCTGTATGGCACTAAGCTTACAGAGAAATGTATGACACTAAAGGTCTATATTAAAAATGATGACCTCGGTTGGTGTGGCTCAGTAGATTGAGTGCCAGCCTGCAAACCAAAGGGTTGCTGGTTTTATTCCCAGTCAGGGCACATGCCTGGGTGGCAGGCCAGGTCCCCAGTAGGGGGCATGTGAGAGGCAACCATGCATTGATGTTTCTCTCCCTCTCTATCTCCCTCCCTTTCCTCTCTCTAAAAATAAATGAATAAAAATCTTAAAAAATTAAAAATAACATAAAAATGATGAAAGATCTCAAGTCACTAACCTAACCCAACACCTTAAAGAATTCAACAACTCAGCACTATCTTTTGAAGATCATGGGGCAGTGGATTGGAAGAGTGTAAAAATTCAAGATCCAACTAATAATGGAGTTTTATTATGCTCATTCCACCCTATGTTATTTATTGAAATATAAAGCCAAAGATAAAAAGTACAAGTATACCAAACTAGTTGATTTAGTATACTGATCCCTTTATTCTACTGAGACATGATTGTTCTTAGTGATGGTGAGTTAAGGAAACATCCACTAATTACTCTTAGTCACCATTCTGCTCAGCAGACTGAGTTAGCCATTGCTATTTTAATTATTTCCTCTTATGACTTGTCCCATCTCTGTTGCTCATCTTCAGATGTTTATGCTAAGGATTCTGACACCTTACTACAAACA